>NW_010576434.1:0-39343 GCF_000705375.1 Tinamus guttatus | reverse complement strand
ACCAGATTCCCCCCCCCCCCCCCCAAAAAAAAAAAAAAAAAAAGCCACATCATTTCCTGAGGCCTAAACCTGATAATGTTTTGATACTATAAATGTATTACTAAAAGTTGGCTAAGTGGCTAAGTGTCAGAGCCAACTGTGCTTCTCAAGAGTAAAGGACAAATGGTTTCACAGTATCACAAGATACCACAACAAGAATAGCAAACTCAGTGCCTCAAAGAGCAAAACAGTAACACGCAAATAGCAGTTGTCCAGATGCTGCTGCCAAATCTGAAGCTACAGGGGACTTCTTGAAATATCAGCTGATGTTTGCTGCACCTGCTAATTGTCACACACACTGTTGAACACTTGTGGTGCTTTTTCTTGTCTGGAAGATTTGTACTAGCTGGCTTTATCCTTACGGAATTCAAGATGCTTCTGAATTTTCCTCAAACATGACTGGATCCCACAGCAGACTGTAGTCCTTTTTTTCCACTAAACTTCCATTCATTCTAATAGTTTTGCAACTTCCTTGACCAAAAATGCAGACTGCTCTGGACACATTGTTTAATTTCTCCACTGGAAAGAGCAGGCACAGGAAACAGCACAGGCAGAATGCCGCAAGCTGGGTGGGGGGGTGGTTCACAGCAGCCTTGCATGAAGTGCCTGAGCTGCCACATGTGTCCAGTGCCCAAAAAGCCCGGCAGCATCCCTGGCTGTGTTGGGCAAAGCATCAGCTGCAGACAGAGGGAGGTGATCCTTCCTTCTGCTCAGCACTGAAGAGGCCACATTCACGGTGCTTTGTTCATGCCTGGACTCCCTGGTGCAAGAGAGACATGGACATACTGGAGTGAGTCCAGCCAAGGGCCATGAGGATAATGAAAGTACGGGAGCATCTCTCATAAAAGCAGAGATTGAGAGAGCTTGGACTGCTCAGCCTGGAGAAGAGAAGATTCCAGGAGATCGGATCAAATATATGAAGGGAGGATATAAATAAAGCAGGGCCAGATTCTTTTCATTGGTGCCCAGTGGCAGGAAGCAATTGGCACAAAATGAAACAGAAAAGAAAAAAATGGTAGTGTGAGAGTGGTCCTTAGCAACCTGATCTAGCTGACCCTGCTTGTACAGGGGGTCTGGATGATTTCCAGAAATATCTGACATGTAAACCATCTGTGAAAACATTTATTTAAAATATAAACAATAGCCTTAGCAAATATTAATGAATACCATTCTGTTGAGTAAACAGTAGTGTGTCATTTTATATACAAGTACACTCTTAGGAAAACATTTGATAAAAACTTATCTAAACATGATTTTGAAACAGAAAATGGTATATCTCTTTTTTCTGGGGAAATATACAGACTTTCTCACTCCTTAGCATTTCTTCTGTTTTCCAGGTAACCAGACATCCCAGAAGGACATCAGATTGCATTTTCTTGGACAACAAATATCAATAGACAAATCCAATTTTGAAGAAAAACAGCTGATTATATCTACAAAACACTTTACTACAATCATATGTAGGCTCTCTCTACAGTCATATGTAGGCTTTGGCTCTTTATGTCACCCACATGCGCGAAGCCTCATACATCTTGTTGTCTTGAAGTTACTGTATTTTTTTCAAGATATATATTCATCTGCCTAGTTTTTTTAATGTTCTTTTTGCTTTTTGGCACGTGTAATATCCGTAAATATGCATTTACTAATGTGCAGTAATAATAAATCTACTAAAGAGCTCTATTTTCCCTTATACAACAAAATGCAGGAATCTCAGTCTCATTCCATTTACATTATACAGAAAACCAAACTTTCACCAGCGTTAGAGCTCTAAATTAACCTACAGCTATAGCCCAATCTCTAAAACCCTGTCTGTCTCAGTAAAGTGACAATATGTTGCACGTGTTGCTGTTTCATTGGTCCTGTCCTATTTGCATTAATTTAACTAAAGTGTAAGAACTACTTTGTTGACAAAGTACAAATAACTGAATTGCAATAGAGGTTAAACTACCTGGCTTGGCCTCCTCATCTTTAAAATGAATACAGAAAATTTAAATTGCACTTTATTTTTTTCATGAAAAAATAATAATAAAAAAGACATTTAGTATGTACTAAATAATTGCAATTTCACTGGAAAGCCAACAAAAAAAAAAGGCTCAAGAATTAAAAGTCTGTAGGGCCCCTGCTGTGTAGTAGCTACAACTTTTATGCTGTTCTTTAATTTGTATATGTTTCTTTTACTAATATGCCCCATTGCAACATTATAACCAGATTATAACTCTTAGGAGACAAAATATTGAAGATGAATATATGTGCACATGTGGATTCCCAAGAACTTGGGTGGAAGTCATACGTTGTTTGGTAGTGAAGTCCTTGGAAAGATATTATGAAAACCAAGCACAAAAGAAAGCTACAGCAAAATCTAAAGGCATATCTTGTGCTGCGTGACTAAGATCAAAAAAACAGCTGATCAGTGTTGGGAAATTAGTAGATTCAGACATACAGATACAAAGAACATTAATGAAGATGAATTTAATGTTTTTTTCCTTTCCTTTATAAGTGCCTGCTACTCTCTTCCTTAGTAGAAGTATTTTCTCTGCCATAGGGAAGTTCTCAAGGTGTCCTAGTATATGTCCTAATGCAACAGCAACTCATATGATCCCCACAGTGAACTAATGGTTTTTGTCTTTCTCTTTTTCTTTGTTTCCTTTGTTCTCATTCTCAAAAGGAATTGTATTACTGTATTGAATATGAAAGAACAGTTTAAAGGGAAAGATCCCCCATATGAAAAACAAAGGACTAGATGACCTAGCAAGTACTTTTCATTTCTCTTCCATGAGGGAAAAAAAAAAGGAGAGTGAGATAGAGATAGAGAGAGAAATCTTCCAATAAACAGATAAAAAATCCTCAACAATCCATGACTGTCAATCTTACCTATATTTATTGAATGTGTTTTTACTGTCCTTTCAAATTTTGTATATATGAGAATATATATGGGAACACATAGACTATTTGTACATGACTAAACACAAACATAGCTAGATAACTTTTCAAATTCAGCATATGTTTACTCATTTGCTTTTGTTGTTTTCCAATTTTATTCCAAACAGTAGAAAGGCAGAAGAATAAAAGACCTGATAAACAAGAAACAAGGATCACATAATGCTACGCTTCATTTCCCCCCCCCCCACCACCTCCTTTGGCAACACATTTCTATCATCTTGAACATTCGGGAAAAATGATAAAAGTCTCTAGCATAAGCTGTTCATATTCACTGTGCTCTGCGAATGCACCTCTGATGCTGCAAGCTCCAATGTTATACACAGAAGGATTCTGCTTCCTGCAGCCAATATTGAGCTCATCATTTCTTTTTAAATGAGTCTGGAAAAATTCCCCAGTTACACGTATGCCTGCTTTTCCAACCTATACACCAGGGGGTTAGGCTGGCTTCATATATTCCTTGAGAATTGACTCCTCTGTCTCTCTCTCCCTCTTTTTCTCTGAAACAACTGTGGATGATTTTATTTGTTAGTTGGCAAAAGGGAGCTGAAATACCTCTGCGGCACTTATGCACAGATGCACAGTTTGTGTGATCCATCTGCAAAAAAAAGTACCACGTGCCATCTGAGGACCAAGGACCTAGATTTGTAAATGTAGATGTCTACCATCCTCTGTAAACAGTTGTAGTTGTTATTAAAAATAAGTGCCCCATATCTCTCAAGTTTAACTTAATCACTATTTAAGTTTATACTTAAATGCCGGAAAGTGTTGTAGGATTTGAATTTCTTTAGGATAAGGAAGAAAATATAAAGCAAGAGTCACAGAGATGGAGAAAGTTCATAAGAAGTGACATTTATTAAAACTATTTTTTGTCGATGATTGTGGATTATGAAATCAAGTTTATGAAGATAAAAAGTTCAAGTTGTAATATTTATTTTAAATAATGTTAGATGAAGAAGATTTTCACAGATTTAATTTTCATAAGAACAGGTTCTGTTACGCAAGTTTTGTTGGTTTTGTCATGCTCATGGGATAGATGTAGCAAATGCAAAACATTTTGTACACAGGTGAGGCCTGCAGCCTATTCAAGAAGCACAAATGCTTTTCAGATAGACTTGAGAATGACATATGATTACTGTTATAAAGGTTCAAAATGAGTTTAACATTTTTTGAGAAATGTGTGAATAAAAAAAAAAAGAGAGAAGGGAGGAGAGAGATAGCAGGGTTAATTAATTTAAGAGTTTTGACTGAAATTGAGAAGGAATTGAAGTATTCAGGTATGAAGGTCAGAGTAAAGAAGTTAGAACAATTTATGGAAGGGAAATATCCTTGAAGTGGATGATGATAAAAGAGCTTACCTCAGTGACAAGGCTGCATAGCTGATCATTAGTGAGTTCTGTTACGCTTGATATATTAGTATAAATCCAAAATAAACTTAATAATATATTGTCCAACAGGATATTATCTCTGAAATAAATATTAAGCTGTCTTCTAAACTAGATGTAGGTCATTATTCCATCCCCCCCAAAAATTGCACCCAAATCAGTTCTTAGTGGACAAAGAAACGGTCATAATTTTCCTGTTGACTACTGCTATGAGCAGAGACTTCTGTGAAGTGACTCGTGACTCAAGTAATGATAGTCCTAAACATAGTACTGAATGCTGGCTGAATCTCAAGCAATGCACTTTGTGACTGAATGGTGCTAGGGCTTTAAAAATACTTTTAGCTATCTAAAAAAAAACAATAGTAAAACTGACTTATGTGCAGTTTAAACTGTACTAATCTGGTCTAGGTACTTGATCTTCAAATGTTGTGCATCCTTGATTTTAGATGAAGTGAAATTCTAGGAGTTCCAAACCTTGGAGTCATAGTTTTTGCTTTCTAAGACTTTGTTCCATACATTATTTTAATTTTATGTCTCTCAGTTTTTATGATTGAATAATGACCACAGTAAGTATTTTTGTTTCAAAAATACGAAAGAGAAAGTAAATGTCTCAAAAAATAGCATCCTCTATGAAATAAAAACAAGAATTTCCATATTAAAAAGCTCTTCTAATGATTTCCATGAATCATTAATATAAGCCATCAAATTTTTGATTTGCACACATTAACTTTCAAAATATTGTTCTGATTTATGCATGCTGCATATAAAATCTCTTTAAAAATCTTAACTTTAAAGTACTGATTTAGTATGTTAGTGTATAAATCTTCACGTTATATTTTCAGTTTAGTTTCCTGGTTTATATACACCAGATTTTGTGCTCTTTATGGATATAATGTTAAAACTCTAATTCAATACTGTAGTTACTGTAAGAAGCATTAGTACAATAAAATATGCAATAGTTAGGAGGCTAAGGTCAAAGAAATCAATGATTTCTGCAGAACGTACCTTTGAATCATCTTTAACTAACTGATGTAAATCAAAATTACTCCTTCACTCCAGGAAGTTTCTCTGTACTACATCATTTATGTATCTTCCTCTTTCCTCATAATGAGGAAACGTTAGGAAGGAAGCATTACCTTTGTAGCGTTTTAATGATAGAAATACTCTAACTCTTTGATCTCAGCTCTTTATGATCTTTTTTTGCTAGTCGTCAGGGAATATATACCTAGCAAAGCTTACTGTCTCATATGCACACATGAATGTGTTAATAAATTAACATATGCTTCATTTCAGCTAAATGAGAAGTTTGGATATTTATCAACTCTTTTTTTTTAATTCATGATACTATTGCATATTTTAATTCAGCGTTATGTTCAGCTTGCACTGGAGTTTGACTATTGCACTGGAGTTTGACTGTTGCAGAGATATTTAAAGGCTGAAGCACTGTAAGCAACTTTCCTCCTACAAATCTTTTACATGGCATGAAAGACTGAACAGCTGGGTGTTATGGGCAGCTAGGAGTCTGACTGGAACAAAAAGAAAATCTTCTCTCTAATTTGAAGGTGCTCAGAGAGAGATGTAGGGACATAGCAGCTTCCATTCCTAAAAGGTTATGTATGCCTTCTATGAAAAGGTCAAGGTAACTAAGCTATATTCTGTAAGATGGCTGTTCATAAAGGGTAGCCTAACTTTATATTACTTATCCTTTTTTTGTGTACATTTAGAACACTTTTTGGCTATAAACATCAATTTTACATAAATGATTTGTCACATTCATATAATAGTTTCTCTATAACTGAAAATATTTGCCTTTACTCAAAATGGAGAGATGACTGAATAGAAAAAGAAGAGAGTAATGTTCCTCTGTGTACCACTGAATCACAGAATAATGGGAAAATGTGTTTCAGTGGAGCAAAGGCAAGCAAAGCTGAAGCAGTGAGTTACCCTTAGTTAGTTAATTTTTGTATTCCAGATGAAATAAAACTCCCTCTCTTTTTTTTCCCCCCCACTTTGCCCTAAGGATCTTACTTCTGATGACATATACTACTACTAAATACTAATAAGATTTCTATATTTTAATCTCTCTGTTTCTAACCCTTGATTAGAAACTCATTTGGCAGGGGCATCCCTAATTCCTCCCTTGCTAACTGGGTAAATACATGCCTCTGCTGTAGGATTTCAAAGCTTCCTACAATGACCAAACACAAGGACTATGTTTCTCTCCTTCTTCAGGAGCAGAAGTCACAGTGACAGAAAATCTTTAATAAGCCTTCACTAGTGTGGTTGCAGATGTACTTTAAACTCAGAAGAGACATCATGAAGTCTGGTCTATTAGTTTAAACAAGATCCTGGAAAAAGTGTTTTTGAAACCAAGGAGACAGTAGTCCCAAAAGCATGTCTGTTTATCTCGGAGTTTAAATCAGTGAAAATGACTACAACAGACTGAAATCATGTCACTTTTTAATTCTGAGTGAGTGCTATGCCATGGCTCATCAGCAACATGGAGACAATCATTATTATACTAGCCCAAATAAGTAAAAATATAATAAGGTGAAGATAGTGATATGTTAAGCCAACTTCTTTGATTTTTTTTCCCTCTAAGCAGAGGAAAAAGCTCTTCTGCTTCATAGACCTGAATATTTTCTGTGTCAAATTCAGGACATGTAAATATGAAAACATTATACTTGTAGCCATGAATTGCATAATAATGGGCATTTACTTAGAGACTTGGTTAATAGCACCACACAGCTGATATGTCATGGAGTCTTTTCAGCCATTCTCATGGATGATTTCAGGATCAATAATTTTACCATCATCAAAAGCATTAATTAAATGAAACACACCCCTTCCTCAATGGAATCTAAACTATTCCTTTGTAAGCATGAGCAGATAGTATCAAGAATGACTTAAGCTCTAAACATGTTTTTTGTTAATTGTATAGCCACAGTATAAAGGTAGAATATGCTAGTAGATGGTGTAGTAATCCTATTTTAATAGTTTTTAGAGATTAAGGCTTACACAAGTACACACATGCTCACATATGCTGTTTGAGACCTAATAGCAAATGCAGAAATACCTAAGAAGAGGGCTATTTTTAAAAGGCAGTGCTGACTTTTGTGATAGATCTCATATTTAGCAGAAGCTTTTCCTACCTCATAATTGTAGGCTTTAGGAAAGCCAAGAATCAAAAATTCAGCAACTTGGTCATGCACATATGGTCATCTGGATCCTTTAACATCCAGAGATGTGTGAGTCGGGAAGTGTCCTTCCTGCTGCCTGTCTGTTGTACAGGGACCATGGGAATGCTCGATTGCAGGCAGCAGTCTTGTCGGATCAGCATCATGAGTGAGATGGGGAGAAAAGTGCTGACAGACTAAATAAGGTCAAGGGAGTGAAGGATCTAGAAGGAGGAGAGTTACCAGGAGAAGAAAAAATGTAGGAAAGCTTCCAGGAAAGGATAAGCTGAAGGATAAGGGGTGAGGCAGAATATGAATGAATACTAAAGAGCAATTTTTTTTTTCAGTTTTGAAAATTATCTCAGTACCTTAATGAAATGTATGTACACTTTTAGCACTGCATGAAATTGAGGATTTAACTTTTAGATAATGCTTTTAAGCAAACAGATCTAATTGCCATTGGTACTTGTCATATTTTAGATTGTCAGCATCTAGAAGTTCAATAAAAGCTTATCAGTATTAAATTTCAGCTATGACATGTCTCTCACATTGAGTAATAAAAATTTGAATGTCAGTATTATTACCCATTATTTTGAATATTTTCTTATTAAAGACACTTAGACGTAAGATTGGAATTTTTGTTGAAAAAATATTTCTTGAACTGAGATTTGAGGAAACAATATATTCCATGAGTATGGAAATGAAATTTTCCATTAACTCTGAAGAATTCCTTTAAGAAACCAGACATTTTTACTTAATTTCAAATCTTAGTAATACTTCTATGCTTGTATACATGTGTGAGTGTGTGCATGTGGTGGTGAGTGTGTACACGTACGCACATGAAAATAGGATCAATTAAGAAAGTAATTCTAACATTTGTTTCTGTTTTTACTTACACCTTCTCTATACAGGGTAGTTCAAGACACTTGATTCAAATTAGCATACTGCATAAATATCAAGTGGTTTAGCTAAACTGCATAAAATCCCTGTGCGAAAACCATAATGAAAATTAAACAGGGTTTATTCAATGACTTTAAATCACTTCCAAAGTAAATTAAGCCAAATCAAATTAAAGTCATTATAGCTTTCTGTGAGACTGTCCAATGAGGGGTGCAGGGAAGATTTACTAAGCCAGCTGTATGCCTAATTCAGAATGATCTTTCTCAATGCCGCTGAATAGACAAGCTTTTAGACTTGGTTAGTTAGGTCCAGCTTTTCAGGCCTCCTAGGTTAGAAATGCGCCTTCATTGGCAGAATTCCCTTGTGTGTTTTCAGTAACAACTGCAGAGAGGGACTCTGCAAGAGACAAGACTCTTCCAACAACATAATAAGGTTCACTTAGGTTGTTGACAGATTATTTATATAAGTGCTGGCGTCACGGTCTCACCTAGAGTTCCCTTTTAAAACCTGGAAATTGCCTGTATTGCTTAAAAATAAGCTTAAAGGCAAAAATTCATTTAAAATACCCAAACTCTTTGAAATCTCACCAGTTACATGAGGAAACTTTTGACTCTAAATGAAAGGAAGAATTGAGAAGCACTTCCCCTGCCATATGGGGATATTTATTTATTTTTTTGCTTTTAAATTGAATGCTAGTTTATCCCTGCTTAACAACAATAAAAAGCAGGGAACGGCCTCCTGCAGAGAAACTATCTACTTTTTCTTTTGTCACCATTACTTTTCTCCCTTATTTAGAGAAATTAGTAATATGACATGTGCCCCTTTAAATCTCATGATAAATCTGTGTCTGTTTTTTTGACTGGGAATTCAAAAGCAGCTGGATGCAAAGCAGGCAAAATTGCTCTCTAGTGTGTTGTTGACTACAGGCATTGCATGTGTCACCTTTGAAAGCTTATTGAGTCACATAGATAGGATTAGACAGATGTGTGAGTGTGCACTAGGTTCCTGTGCATACATATACATGTATGAAAAGTTTGAAAAATATTGTCTTCATGCTGCAAACTGTTATTTAAGAGTGGAAATATATCTACTGTGAAAATTCATTTGTGTTTGCAAGGAATGCATTATTTCCTAGTACTGTTCAACTCATTGAACAGTTCAGAGTTGAAAATAATGGATATAATAATAATAATAATAGACACATAATGTTAACTGGTATATAAATAAAAATAAAAAGATTACCAAAATTACCAAAAACACTGTGAATAAAAGGTGAAAAAATATTTTCATTATTTCATGCTTAAATTTAGATTTTAAAAAATGGCTATATGTATTTCATTAATGATTTACATCAGTAATTTCTCTTGATCAATAATTTTTTTATCAATAGTACATTTTTTGCTGAATTCTAGAGATGCCCCCTATTGGCGTGTTCTTCATCATATTCATCAGTGATTACTGGGGTAGCATGAATTATGCTATTTTCTATAGGTTGATGAGATCCTTCTTTTATCAACCTTGTGAGACAAAGCAAGAAATATAATACCTTCTCAATCCTTAGAGGCTGTAATGAAAGGAAAACTGCAATGGAAGCAAAATATTTGAAGCTCAAACAGATAGGGAGGAGATTAGGATAAACAGGGAA
Organism: Tinamus guttatus; assembly: GCF_000705375.1. The sequence continues at coordinate 29,261 of NW_010576434.1, read as the reverse complement.
TTAACTGTGATCTGTGGCAAAGCCAAGATCCCAACATGCTATTGTGTGAAGCCTCAAACAAAGCAACCCGTAGCTCTGTTCGGGCATCATTCATTGCTCATTAGCCCATTATGCCCTTTAGCATTTTCAGAGTGCTACACTCTGAAACTCATTTGGCAGTTATGGACTAGTTAGTCTATTATGAGCCTTATTTTTATGATTCTTGTGTGACAAACAACGCTTCTGTGGAGAAATCTTCATGGTGGCTTGCATTTAGTTCAGTTCTGTGGATCTCCATTATTGAACTCTCATTTCAGTGTATTTTAACTGGACAGAGATGAGAGTGGCTACCCTTCTTTTCCAAAGGAATTTCTTTAGAAAATGAATATAAAACCTACAAACACACACAGCTGTATTAGCAGTGATCATAGTATAAATGGACAAGGAGAGAGCTTCAGTGACATGGAGAAAATCTAGAAGATGCATGTTTTTAGTCACATAATGAAAAATAATGTCTTCTGTTGGGTACATACTTAAAGTATATATAAAATAACTAAACATTATGGTACTATAATAGTTTACGTGACTGAGGAAACCTAACAATATTAGTGGCATAAAATAATTTAGAAGATTTTAAAATGGAGTTCAATGCCTAATTAAGAATTTATACAACATTTCTTCGTGGTATACACTTAATTAGTTTTATTTTTCTATTTAAAATGAAATATTTGCTTGTATGTGTGACTGTACGTTCTTTGGAAATTTATTGTATATTTAACATACAAAAGTATAGGAACGTAAAAAATTTCACTGAAGTGTGTTACTTGTTGCAAAATAAAGTAAAATTGACCAGAAAATAAATACAAAGTAGGTTACTGTCAAATTTTGTTTGGAATAGAATAAATAAACAGCAGGAAACATAGAAATGGTAGCAAGCAACAAAGATACAAGGCTGCAGTGCTAAAGAAATTTTTGAATAAAATTTTCAAAATTCCAGAAACTCCGAGTTAAGATTGTGAGAACTCCAGAGTTATTCAGAAACTGAGTGGTGACTTACATGTCAGAATTCTTCCTTTGCTTCATTTTAAGGACAATACCTTTCTGTTAGAGTTAATTCCTAAAGCCTTAAATTGCTGTATTTGAATTTTCAATGTTTGGAAAAACACTCACAAAACTATTAAAATACAGTGTTTAATTTCTATAAAATATAGATACTTTACTATAAAGAGAAGACCTTTCATACTGGGGGACAACTGGAGAACTATTTCATACTAGAGAACAGCACTTGGAACAGTCAGAGGAAGACTGACAGTACCAACCAAGGTTTTCAATGTGAATACACTTATGTAGTCATTCTTTGAACTGCTCTTCCTTTTTATTCCAGTTCATGATGATACCTAGTGCATGCACTGTCCAAAGATCGTTATAGATGAAGGTCATTGACTTTGATGGGCTTAGGACTATAGCACATCACTATCATCTCTGTCTTTCTGCAGGGCATTGGTACAAGATTGTATTTCATAAGCAAGTGTTATACGGTCTGCATTCTGTGTTTCTGTAATGTCATTTCCAAAAAATTTACATACACCATACCTCTCCTTGCCACCATTTTCCATAGATCCCCTATATCCAGCTGCTGGTTCAGATTAGCCATGAGACTTCACTGTAAAATCCTACCAGACTTGCCAATAGATATAAGCCCAACAGTTGTGGTCATGCTTAAAGGAAAGCTGGGGAAACTTTTACGACCATTAAGCTCCAGAGGGCAATTTGAGCAAGAACCAAGGTAATTTGAGCAGGATGAATTTACAGTGAATTTATGCTCAAGTCTGGTGAGTGTCTATCTTGAACATATATCATAGATGAATCCTCAGGGAGTTAGACTTATAGCTATTACAGTTTGAGTTAGATGCCAGTTTCAGAAGAAAATTTTATTTGATTCCTATTCCTAGTCTAAAATTAAACATTACTCTACATGATTTTTAATGAAACAGTCCTTAGTAAGTGCTCATTTTTCTTTTTATTGTCCTGTGTGGAATACAAATGTAATTCTACTTCTGCACAGTTTTTTAATAGTTGTATTTGAAGAAATGGCTATTTTATAAAGTAAGAGGTTTTTGTTTTTGTTTTGTTTTGTTTTGTTTTTGTTACAGAAACCATGCTATTTCCTGAGCTGTGGAAGCTACATTTAATATTTTTGAAACAAAAAATTCAACCTTTAAACATAAATGCTAGGCAATTTTATCATGACATGAATTATTTGATTGTAGTACGGTTATGGGCAACAAAAGCGAGTGCATATATTGGAAAAAAATCAGCATTTTTTATCAATAAAAATGGCATTGTTTAAGAGAAAAAATGAAATGAAAGGTTCTTTGCTTTTTCTTGTAAAATTAACACATTTGGTGAAGCATTGTAGAAGCTGGAGACACATACTAGATAACATATTTTTAACCTTTAGGATCTTCTAGTCTGATTTGAATCTATTTTTACTTTTCTAGGAGGAAAAAAGATCAGTTCCAACACTCTCTCTTTAATTTGAACAAACTCTGTGAAGTCTAGCAAAGACAGTTTCTAATACTGAACAAAAGCTCAGTTTACTCACATTTGTGACTAGTCATAGAAATCGTGCACTATTTTATTTCAGAAAAGAAATTAAAGAGCCTAAATAAATGCAGTCAAAACATCAAATATGAATCATAACTGAAATTCAGCAAAGAATACAATGTGTCAGTTTGTTACATTTGTAACAATCAATCATTTCCACATTTGCCAGAACGAATCACAGGTAATATTCACCAGTCATATATAGTGAGAGATTACTTACGTGGCATAGACACAGATCTATAAAAAACAGTTCAAGAGGAAGCTTTTCTAATGCATAAAATAACCACATATTATCCAAATTTTGTGTTATAGAAAGGAGCTTACACTTTTTTTAAATGACTCTTAGAAGTTTTTAATCTGAAGAGATTCTATGGTGTCCCTCTGCAATTAAAGTGCTCAACTACCCTTGCTCTTAGGAAAAAAAAAAAAAAAAAGTCTAGTCAAAATTCCCCTTGGTGGTAGTGTGGCTGCTACTGCTTATCCTATGCATTTGTTTTTTACTGGCTAAAAGCTTCTTCCTCTCCTCTTTGCACTTATCATTGTCATGTCCATGTTCTATTCCTTCTTCTCTGGATTAAGCAATCACCATTCCTTTTGTCATAGATCATTGTTTTATTCAACGTCATTCATTCCAATTACATGCATTTTTCAAGTTTTATGCCCAAATACAGTTTAGACCTGACTAGAGATGACTGTTGAAGGATAAAGTCAAAGATTTTCTGTGCATGACTCCTATTCATACCATCAGTTCTACATGTTTACTCCACATGAGGTAAATTTCATATCCTTGGCAGTGCAGTGATTCAAAAATATTATATTTTCTTTGTTTAACCATGAAAAAAAATCATTCATGAGGTTGAAATCTATTCATGGCACACTCTTTAAGTCATCACAAGCTCCACTATTGTAACTTCAGAGAACTAGCTGTTGCATCCCAGGTGTACTCCTTCTTAGAGAGCCCTACCTTATTCCATTTATTTCCCCTTTGATTAAATAATTAATTATTATGATAGAAATCATTTTCATAATAATTATTCCTAGTCTTTTCTAGGAAGTAATTATTCTTAAAAGCTTTTTTTTCAGAGATAATACTTTTCTGCAGAATGCAATGCCTTTTGAATAACACTTCTTTGCAGAGCAAATAGGCTATATAGAATGATTAGCAGTATCTCAATTTTCAAAGAATAGGACTAAATATCAAACCCAATTTTAGCTTAGCTTAATTGCTTTTAGAAAAGCCTATGATAATCATTTGCATAAGCATTCATACAAGGGAGTTAATAATAAATTTTTAGTAGATCCTTATTCAGCAGCTTGGTAAAAGACATGCTGAACGGCAGAACCATGTTTGAATATAGGTGTATGGACTGATACTAAGCAACTAGTGAAAATCTTGAGTTTTGATTCTGAGCTTTCTATTCCCCAGTAACTGTGTGTCACAAAATTACATCAGATAGCAAAACAGGAATTTCTGTATATTAAATATGCACAGACCCACATGATCATATCTAAGCCAGATTTCTGAAAGTGTTCTGAAATATTTTTAATATTTCAGTATTTCATTTGGAGGCAAGCAGAAAAAGGGAGCTTAATGTCTGATTTCTATGTTTTAACATAAAACAGTTGTATATTAAGTGATGATGAGAATTATGTTTTAGACACTTTTTTGGTAGATATGCACTTAAATAACTGAAAATGATATTCTTTTGTAATGAACTTGCTATTTTTGATAAAAAATATTTCCAGAATGGCTTATAGAATATGTGTAGAAATATCTTTTACCCTGCAATAAAGTCAGAAGATGTAAGATAAAATCTAAAGTTATTTAACAATCTAATCTGCAGGATATGTTTTAAATGCAGCTGAAAGACAAATGAAATCTCATCTTTTGACTATCTGAAGTGTGCTTTAAGGTTTTCTTTTGTTGTTATATAAGCTTACAGTATTGACTATATATCATCAAACTATACTTCTACTACTAGTTGACAGGCAGAAAATATTCTGCATAATTTTGCTGTGCAAAGTCCTGTGAGAGGATCTGCTCTGGATACAGATCTTCAGTCTAGAATTTCAAGTCTAGTTTCATCTGAAAAACAATCTTTGTGTATAAGTGTATATATAAAAAATGCATGTATAAGTATGTATATATGCATGTATATACATACATACATATATATATATATATAGTACTGAGCAGCAATGCTTATATTATCAAAAGAAGACAACTTCCAAAATCTATTCCCAAGGGATTTTGAGCAAATTCTATTTCAGTAAATAGAAATTCAGATCACTGTGAGACCATTCCTTTTTGTTAAGTATATTTTTGAAAAATGACTAGTTTTACTGATTGCCTTTTTTCCCTTCAGACTTTTCAGTTAGAAACCATATAATGACCATATGCATTTATCTCTGAGCTCTTTTTACTTCAGACTTACTCCTTGAAACTGATCCATTCACCCTCACTCCTGTCCTCTCTTTCTTCTTGATGTGTACATTTTCTAAGAAAGAGACCTGCATCAAATTAAATATTACAATTCAATACGGATTATGCTACTCCCAAAACTATAATGAATCTATGACTAATACAAAGCACTTTGTCAAGCCACTTCCAAGTCCCCCAATATTGCATTTAGGCATTCATAAGTTTTCCTGAAATGAAAACAAGAAGGAAAACATCTGAAATGGATATACTAAATTCCCCCTCTTTTTTTTTTCCTTCCATTTTTGTTCTGCTAAGGTCAAATGGAAATCTAGTTAAGAAAATTTTAAATTTTGTTGCTGGATTAATTTACTGCTATGTTGTTAGCAGTTGCTGGTTTTGTTTCCATTTTGAAAAGAAATTATTTTAATGGTGCATAGCTCCAGATTTTGCTGTGACAATAATATAGTAATAATAATAATAATAATAATAATAATAATAATAATAATAATAGGCACCACTACGTTTTGATATTAAGGGTGTTGGAGATTCACAGATGAATAAATTGATTAAGAGGAGGTAACACAGAATGTACATTAAGATTAATGATAAATTAAAAGTCAACTAATTATCATTATTTATATTTTTTTCACAAATTCAGGTAGTATTTCCGCGACAAGTTCTCCAATAATAAGAACTGACAACATGTCTTGCCAATGATATTTAATCTGTGTGGTATTCTTACCACAGAAAAAAAAAGAACAGATTAATGAAAATAAATAAGCATAAAATTCATTAGATAAGTGCAATGCTCACTAAACTTTTCTTTTAGTTAATATGTCACCTTCTAAATACCTAGTACCTGAAAATTGAAGAATTTTTGAGTGAGATTCTTGAAAGCACTTTATAATGGTCAAAAAAGCCACAGGTACCCTTACAGAGCAGACAGCATGAAAATCTGTAGACCTTTTGGAACAAGGATTTAGGTCTTATGAAAGCTAAATCTGCTAAAGCATTAGGTACATTGTTGGTTTTTTATATAAGTAAACATTAACAATAAAATAAAATATTCCATCTACGACTGCCTTAATTAAAGTAAAAAAGTTGTCCTCAAAGTATTATCTCAAAAATTTTGACAAGGTCAATATATACAATTATCTCATTTAATTTCTTATTTTGGTCTAAAAGTACAGATCAAAATAAATAGCAGCTGAAGTTGCTGAAGATGACATTATCATTTACTGCACACTTTCAGGCATATGGGTCATTTGTCTTTGACAAATCTTTAAAGAGAAGAACTAGAATTGAAAGGTCAGCTAGTTTTGCATAGTATCTTATAACTCAGAGCTCTTCTTTATGTTTTTTTTTTTTTTTTTTACAAAACCATTGATTTTAGAAAAACAGTGATTTTAGGTTGGTAAATGATAAAAAATCTGTGACTTAGAAATTTAAGAATTTTAAGCCTTATGAATATCAGCAACCTGAATTCACATCAGTATTTATTTTATTTTTAATGATTAACTCACTCTATTCACTAAGTTTGTATTTGTTTCTAAGGGGCATATATAGGGGAATATATCTAAAGGGCATATGTCAGTATAACATCTGGTGGTGATATGCCAGGTCAGTCTGAAATGTGCCTTTCTAGATTTCTTATGGATAGTAAAATACAGGCAAGAAAAATCAGAAGTACTGCAAACTACCGAAATATTATAGACTAATAGAAAGAGAGACTAATAGAAATAGACTAATAGAAATGAGACCATTTTTAGAAAGATGTCTATGTACCTAAGTATATAGAGAAATGCCTAGCAGATTTGCAAAAATAAACTCTCATTAAAAATAAATAAATAGTCTAGTATGAAATATTACTCCCTGAATTGGGAGGCCTTGCTGTGTCAATAGCTTCTTAGGTGATGCTGGGTAAGTCTTTCAATATTAAAAGAGTGGCTAGACTACCTCTGAAGGTAATTAATTTAAACTGTTTTTAGCCAGGAATTAATCATCTTTTTGACGCTTGCACTCCTCTGACTTTAAAAGGATTCAAAATGACTAGTTTGGATAGGATATGTAACCTTTAGAAAGTTGAGATAGATAAATTCCATTCTAGGATTAGTCAAGAGCTGTGCTGCAGTCTATAAAACCAACTTGAAAGAGTCTTTAAGTCTTAACATTAGAGACAAAATCACTTTGATATCAGGATCTAAATCGGTGCCACTTTATATATCTATTGATACTTACATAGCTTTTTTTTACAAAACTTATAAATATTTTATATGTTTTTAATTTTAGAAATGACTGATTGGATCTCTCTTTCCATTTTTCAAAATCAAAATTATGATTCTTCTTCTTTCAGCCTGGCTTTTACATCTCACTTTTTTATGAAGGTACTCCCTCAGCAAATTCACAATCTAGTCTCAGAAATTAATATCTGTGGCCGACATATTTGTAGCCAGCTGTTCAATGCAAGTAGCTTCATTGTTTTTCATCATGTACTACGATTTTATTTTTTGTCATTTTTGTGCAGGTCAGTAGCAGTAGTTCAACTAATTTATCATATTCCGGAGGTGATTGATAGAAAATTATACAACAGTGGTATTGTCATCTGTGCATTCTTCTTTCAAATAATGAATTTTCATTTGCACTTCATTCAACAACATGCTTTTGAAGAAGAAAAATGTTTTTCAGTGATGATATATCAAGTGTAAGTGGGTAGTGACTTTCTGATTTAAAGTGAAATATCAAACCTCGTAGTACATATGTTTGTTGTTTTATTCTTGAGAGTTTGAAAGGCAGGATTTACTTATATGTATAAAAGCTCATATATCCTTGAAATTCTATCTGTGCTTGAGTGAACTCCGAAACTCCACTTGACACTCATAAAGATAGTATGAATCCCGGAGCAAAGACAAACCCCATGTATTTCTAAGTAGAATGTAATTATGATTTACATTTTGGGTCCCACAGGAATGAAAAAAATTCTTTGTAAAACCAGTTTTACATAACAAATACTGAGAGAAATTCTCACTATAGATTGCTACCTTAACAGAAACACTTGATTTTTTTTTGTCCCAGAAAAGGTATCTATAGATTGTTTCATGCTTCCACAATAAAAGGAGGAAAGAGATATCTATGGATTTTTTAATTTTAACACTGTGTAGCAGTGTCTTGCCTTGTGCCATTTTTTTGTAGCCCACTGTCTGTATAGATCATGATGAAACTTCATTCTAATATGAAGCTCTGCCCTGTCTGTCATGTAAGAATAAAAAGTTAATAATGCTTTATACAAGAGACTGAACACTCACAGAACACTAGTAAATCAGTCAGAATATATTTGACCTGCCTTTAAATAAAATCTTCCCAATATGATTAAATATTTTTACTCCTGTAATTAGATATTCTGGGAGGCCATTTACCTACCACTTTGCTATGGCTTCAAACTTCCAAATTGTTACTTAGGTCAAATTTCTATAAGAGTAAAACTACCAGCAGAATAATTTTCAGAGCATTAATTCAATAATAAATTTGGAGTTCTCATGGAAAAAAAACTTCTCAAATTGAAATTAAGATGTGTCAGACAAAACTGTATTTCTTATAACTGGAGAAAAACATGTGGTAAAAATTTACTCTCTGCTAATTGAATCTCTGCAGGATTAGAAAGTGCAGCCATTTTTATCCCTTTCAAATCTGGCCATAAGAGTAATCTATATGGTGTTTATAAATCTCTAGAAGGAGGATACATATTTAAAAAAAACATTTCAGAATATTGAGACCACATTTTATTCTGTATTTCTCAGTAACTCACACATTGTAAAAAAACTTTGTTTCTGTTTGCAATTAAAATCTCTCACTATTGGCAGAAAAAAAAATGGTATAGCAAACCACATATAAGAATGTATGCAGCTGTGTATACAGAATTGCACTGTACCACGCTGCAGAACTAATACAACCTGTTACTCTGCCTCTTACAGTGAATTGTGGCAAAGACAGGAAAGGAATATATAAAAACAAACTGTATAGTGGGCAAGAATGGAATAATCTGCCAAAAGGTGAAGTTTCTTCTTCATAATCTTTATTAGTTAATAGAATTTACAAAGTTTAAATTCCTTCTAAAAAAAAAAAGAAAAAAGAAAGAAAAACAGAAAATTATTCCATGTGAAATACTGATGAATGTTCTTAATTATCCACGTATGTTTCTAATCCTTTGCTGAATCTTGCTGAGCTCTTGGCCTCAATAATATCCTGTAGCAATAAGTTTTCAATGTATTACCTTCCATTTTCATTTAATTTCTCTTTGTTATTATATAGCAATAAGAAAGATTAAAAGAACTAGATTAAAATTTACCCATTATTTCTGAATTTCTACAGCTTTATGGATCTTTCTACATTAACAACTTCAAATGAGGCAGTAGTAGGGTTTCAAAGAGAATCCCTCAATTAGTTTCATTTTCTGCCTTTTAACTGGCAGAACACACTCTGTGGCACATGGTCCCTTGGAAAGAACCTAAAACAGAATCTCATCCCAAAAGCAATCCAAATGTTTCCCAGTGTCACTGGGTCTTCTGCCATAAATATGGGGCACATGGCAACCTGAGGTTCTGTAAGAGGCTGTTATGGGTTGTGTTTGTCTCGACATCCTGGACACACCATTTACCTGGATGATGCCCTGGCATCTTATTTCTGGGAAGGTCTCTCACCATTTGTGCCTCCTAACCCTGGCATCTTATCTCTGGGAAGACTGTAATAGCAGCTACCTACTTGGCGTTGGAAGATCAGCTGGAGATCTGAACAATGACAACAATGACAGTGCTCATCAGAGCAGTTTGCATGCGAATTGGGGGCGGGGGTGGGGGGGGGGGAAGAGGAATACAAAAGCACACAGCATTTACAACAGGAACAACACCTACCAGAAAACTTCGAGAAAATGGGAGGATTCTTTGAGAATGGGGACATAAAAGGAGCACATATTCCCCTCCCCGGGCAGCCCGGAACACCACCTGCACCAGCGTGAGTGGACTCTTGTCACGGAACATCACCTGTACCTGCACCGAAGCAGAGCCAGCAACACTTAGCCAGACTGGTGGTGGTGGTAACTATAATCTTGTTGCATCTCTCCTGCTTGCTTGCTTATCTTTCTTTCCCTTTTCTCTTCTTCTTCTCTCTGTCCTATTTGCACTTATGAGAATAAAGCTAACAAGGTTGCATGGCATTTGACCCCGTTTGCGTCTTAATCTCGTACTTGGGATTGTATTGAAACCTCCCCCAACACTGGATCGGGACAGGTTCCCAAGCTCTGGAACAACCAGAAACCATTCTTGTGCTTTATTAAAGGAGCAAGTGCTGTGCTCATCTTCCTATTAACTGACACCTTTCATCCTTCAACTCATTTCTGAGACTGAACTGCACATCCATCCACCCTGCCATCTTAGGGACACCAGATAATCACTCTGATTATGATGCACACCACAGGCTACAGTACCACTGGCTGGTAGGATTCATGTGCAAAATCACCCAGAACAGCAGGAACCCTCTTGAACATGGATGTGGGCACTGGAAATTTCGAACAAGGATGATAAAAGCCAGCTCATGGCAGGGGACCTCGACTGTTGCCTCTCTGCCAGATAGATCTGCACTCATTGTCAGTCATCTCGCAGATGGTGCAATCTTACTAACCGAAGCTCAGCCAGTACCTCCAGTCATTGACTGGAAGAGAAGCTCTAGCAACTGTTTGTCTTGCTTCTCGCACTAAAGAAAGTATATCATAGCTGGCATCAAATGCAATATCTTGATGCTATGATTAAAGCTTTACTGATGACCATACTCTCATGGGGAAATATCAGTTAGCACTGGCATGACCATGAACAAAAATGAGTATTTAGCCCTAAAGGGAACACAGATATACACTGATGTGCTGGCCATCTGTGTGAAACAGATGAAAAGACAGTATGTTTCCTCAGTGGCTCTGAGGAGATCCCTATACTCAAAGAAACAAAGGTTTGCAGGATAGATTTCCATTGGTGAGCTTCCAACCATACATGCAAAGATACGTTTAGCCTGAAAATTCAGTTTATCTGATCTGATATAAACTATGAACTACATACAACAGAGATATGAGATATCACAGAATCAACTACTTTGATCTGCTGCTGCTGCTGGACTGGCACTAACTGATTGAAATTACCTCCTAATGAAAATATAGCCCACGTTAGTATTTCTCTTTTCTTTCTGTCTCAAGCTTCTTCATTTCTGGTAAAATTTGGGATTTTTACTTATTTTATGGCTTGATCCTCAAATACCTTAATTGCAACTATCTTTTTTTTTTTTTTTTTTGTAAATAAAATGTTTGGAACCAAAGCTCTATTTCAGGTGCAAAAGTCTATTAACGGACAAGCTTGTAGCACTGTGATAGATTTTTTAATATTTTTTATTGTATTCTACATATGTCTGTCATAACTTTTGTTACAACAGAGAAAAAATTGCAATTAGCTTTCTAGAGAGATGTCCAACTCTCTTGTGTTTCTCTAGTTTCTGTTAATTTACAGCTCACAATAGTACTTTTTCTAATATAAATTATCTTGCATGTATAAGTCCACACTTTTTCATGCATTGATATTACCCATTCGTTTCATTTTGAAGGCCCTTTTAAAATACAGTTCAGTTTCTCTTTTTCTTTTGTTTCATTGACTGTGTCACCGGTCAGCTCTTTTTTCAGACCACTGACTAATGACAGAAGCAACATGCATGAACAATACCTTTATTACCATGGATCTGAGGCATGGTTCATTTTTCAAAGAAGGAATGATACCTTTTCTTTGTTTTCAATTATTTTGCTACAATTTCATCTAGTGTTTCATTACTTTTTAGCTTCCTAAAAACACTCTTTTGGTCTTCTTCAAAGTTTAAAAAAGAAAATCTGTCAATAAATTGTCGTCTTTCCTGAACACACTGAAGTGATTTACCAAATACTGCTGCATCGGACTCCTGATTTATTTCTACAAAAAACCTTTTGCTTTACAGCAATTCCTTTTTTATTTTCGTCTCTCTATGGATGGCGTCAGTCAAAAATCCTCTTTTTCAAAGAAGCTGGGCTTATTGGAATGCTGAAAAACTCCGTCAAGTCTTTTCAAGTCTTTTCAGATGCAAGGACAATGTTTTTTTTTTTTTTTTTTTTTTTTTTCATAACCATCATCAGAAGTGGCATTGGCTTTCTTGTAGTGTAACTAATACACTTTCTGCTAACACAGGCTTCTATCTTGTACAAATGTGGATCTATACTTTCACATATTCTCTCCAAATGTCAAATTAATACTTACTTTAAAATGTATATAACAGAGAAACTAGGGATGTATCTGAATATTTATTACATGTAGTTAATATGTAATTATTGAAAATGTTACATCTTTAATTGCAACATTATTGTGCTGGCAAGGAGGTTACTTACTTATAGGACACAACATAAATTATAAATGACTTCCCATAGCATGTATCAGCAATCAAAACTACAGGTACCAGCAATACCAGCAAGATTAGAAACAGGTTGTCAAGAAGAAAATACAATGATCATTAAGAAAAAAAATCAAACAAATCTATCTTGACATGGTCCCAATAAAATTGCTTATCTCCAGCAATGGCTGATTGTCATTTGGGGTCATATAATGTGATTTTTTCAATAAGAAATTGAATATTTACTAGTTAATGTAATAGTTAATTCATTATTTATTATATAAATCAATTATTCACCAGTGGAAGCTTGAATCAGAAAACAGGCTGGAAGGAAAGGAATGTCTAATGGGAAATACTTTTCCTCAAACTCTTAAAATATTTCTGAAGAACAATAATAGAACTATATCTTTTAATTAAAAAAAAAAGATAAAAATAGAATTTCCCCCCACAAACATGGCCTGGTTCTTTTCTCCAGCCAACTATAAGAACTGTTTTCATTAAGACATGGCCTTATTTTTGGAACCCAGGAGAGTCATAGAAGAAGGGAGAACTGAAACTTCCTCTTTGATAAGACAAAGGCAACAACGGTTTGGGCAGACTCAAACTACTGTCAATGAAAATTTGAAAGTGCCATTGGGATAAGGTCAAACTTTAAATAAAAGAGCTGTGTGCAGGTTATCTTCTTGATTAATATATTTTTTCCCTAAGATTTTGTTTCTTCCTTTCCACAAAAAGAGAGATGAATCTTTTCTTGAACAATTGAGACATGAATTTTCAGACAGATAGAGAGAGAAAGACAGACATGCACAAGAACTTGAAGTCTAGGAGAACAGTGAATAAAGTTTGAGATTCCATCCCGGGACAGACAACAATGGATGAAAAAGTGAAGAGATGCAGTTCGTCCTGTGCCTGTGACCATAAGATTCTCCACCAGTTCTTTAGTAATAAAATCTGGGCTCCTATCACACTAGGTGCTCTCATCCAGCTGTGATAGTAATTAATATTCTTGTTAATTGCCTCTGATGGGATTATGTGTCTTTTTATATTTCTTTTTTCTAGAAGATAAATAGACCTTTTATTTTTTCAGTGTGAATGATGAATAAATTGTTAAAAATGATGGGAATTTCATGTGTTTCTCTACAATTCTATTAATGTTCCACTGAAAGAAATAGAAAAAAAACACAGAATTATTTGCTTTCTTTGGGAAATTATTATACTTACACTATGGTATTTTAACACATTAATTGAGACCTTTGTTACTTTGTGATAACGATGCATTTGTAACATGAGAGTCCCTAACTACTTTGGGTGAGACAGAAAAGGAGGAAAGAAGATAAAAAGGAAAGAAGAGAAAGAAGGAAAGAAGAAGGAAAAAAGGAAAGAAAGAACAAGGAGCAAGATTGAGAAAAAAAAAAGGAGGAAAACAAGTCAAAGGGAAAAAAAAGTAAAAGAAATGGAAAAGGAAAAAGTAAAACAAAAAGGCAGAAGGGAGAAAGAAAAAGGAGGAGAAGCAAAGAAAAATGACAACAAAAAAGAAAAAGCAAGAAGAAAAAGAAATTGGAAATAGAAAAGGAAAAATAAGATTAAAAAAAGAAAAAAAAAAGAAAAAAGAACAGGAAGAAAGCAGAATACAAAAGTAAATGGAAATAGAAATATAAGCAGAAGCAGAGGCAGGAAAGAGAAGAAAAGGCAAAGCAAAAATTTTGATCTTGTCACCTTCTGACTAGGTATAGTTGGGTTAAATGATGTCTGGCCAAGTATAGTTAATTTACCTCATTTTATCTCACCCTCATATATAGTTGTCATCTTATTAAAGTGCACTTCATAAAACTCCACAAAACACAAGGATAAGGGTAATTATGGTACTTCTCATGCCTGTTCTTTGAAACACGTTTATGAGGCTTGACATTTTCTATAGCCTTAAATAATTAAATCTAGGCTAAAAGCCTGAGCATAAAAACAGTTATTCAATTAATAAATTCTGTTGACTTAAAAATATAATAACAAAACACAGTGCCCAGACAGCTATTTCACATAATTTACTTATCTACACCTAAACTTTCCTGTTTAAATCTGCCTCTCTTCCTTTAAAAATAAAATAAAATCACCATGCTTTTGCAGTGATAGCTGCTTAATGAAGCATGTAAAAATATTCAGTTTCTCCTTGGATTTCTAGCTCACATACTGTGTGCCTGCTGGGTGCTGTATCATAATAAAGCCAGGCTCATTTTTCAAATGGGATATGTAAAGTTTTGTATGTAAAGTATGTAAGAACGTTATCAGTGGTGTTTTACATGAATAGCTATTAGGAACATGAAACCTTTTACAGGTACGAACCTATAGTTGCAGAAAAAAGTATTCAGAGCAGTAATATTTGTGAGTCTTACTTAGTAAAAATTAAACTAAAAAACAAGGATTTTTTTTTTAAAGAAATAAAGGTAGCATGGAACATAATATCTGCAGTTTAGCTCAGTTGCAATTATGTCATTTTTTAAATTCCTTGTTATTTTTATGTAGTGAGAAAGATTTAATATTTTGCTTTTTCTATATAATAAAAACAACTAAAATTTAATATCACATGTCGCATTCATGAAGGAAATGGTGAACTGCAAGTGAAAGACTTAAGGATGCAATGTGTGACTTTAGAGCTATTTCTGTGATATTGGCTCTTACATTGTATAGCACTAGTGGAATCTGCAGCATAACCCACTTAACCATCATCAATTCTTTCCCTGGCTTATGCAAAATCTATGCCATATTGTAATGTTGACAGGTCTCCAAGTAGCAACCCAAGACAGAACTCATGAAGCAAACACTCAATTCTATTCTATAAAAAAAAAAATTCAAAAAAGATACTCTCCGATCAAAATATTCAAAGTTTTATTTCCATCTGGATCTTCTCAGGGATAATACATTCTTATGGGGTTTCTTCTGCATTGTTTATTTCTTTTACCAAATCTTCTGATCCCTTTTTCATGAAAATTGGCCTGGTTCAAACTACTTGAACACACCAATGTGATAAAACTTTAGCTCTAGATTAATGTTTTTAGATCTTATTTCATTTATTTGTACTGACAGAATGGCTTATGCTCAATTGAATCCTAGGACATCAATGTGTAGTGTTTGCCTGGCCTATTTCTTCTGAACAATCTGTACACTCACTGTAGCAGCTAGTCTTAGTTAACTGTCAAATTCTGGAGCACAGGCTATTTTTACCTTACCTTTAACAGAGTTCAACACAATAAGTGTCTGTTCTCAAGAGAATTGTTGAGCATTTCAGGGCTGAAGATGCATAATACTCCTATGGTATTTCATTTCATTTCTAACATAAACCTTTGGTCATCTTGTCTAATCTCCAACCAATAATTATGATCATATCTTGCTTATCTGTAGAAGAATGCAGCATATCCAGAAACTGCTTATAAGTGCACTGAATGCTAGCACCATCATGAGGGAATATATCAAAAACTATTGTATTTGCATTGGTTTGCTTCATTTTTGTTCTTTTGAACAGAGAAAAAATATCATTTGCTAATTTGTTAATATAAACATTTGGTACTGCAATGAGATTGCATCATGTTATCATGTGGGCTTTAGGTGCCTCTGCTAAATCAACCCATAATAACTGTGGGAAATAGCACTTACATATGCTATTAAGGAAATGTTAGCATCCCATCAAATGCCTGCAAGCCTCCTATGGTGTTCTCTAGGTGCTATGATAAAAGAACGCTCTGTGACATTAGCAGTGATCCAAGTCTAACTCTGCCACATAGTTATCGGACATTTTTTGTTCTTTAAGGAAAATGCCTGTGAAGGATAGGATAGGATTGTCATCATGTCTGTGAAACAAAAGTGACTATTGGAAGTAGACATGACAACAGAGTTATTAAAAGGAAGCTGTAAAATTCAGGTCGTGTGAATTTTCCTTTTATAAAGTAGGGGGCTACAATTTGTGTCACCCAGGTAAAATTGATTCATTTGATAGCTAATCACCTATAATTGAAAGACCGGAGCAGTAGGTAGGAGTTATTGGTAAAACCCACGAGAAAAAGGTAGTAGTTTTTGAAAGTGTAATGGCAGTTAACATCTATAACTTGATGCATAGCCTAGCAGGTCTCATACATGAGCAGACAAAACATCTATCAGGAATGTAGGAATTTTACAAAAATTATCTATTTCTACAGGAATGGGCAACCCCCTTTTTTTTTTTTTTTAAAAGAGTAAAAAAAAAAAAAAAAGAAAGCTACTTCTAAGCATGTAGTGAAACTGAATAAATTGACAGAGCTCTGCCAGTTTAAGACATTCATACAACTCACTGTAGAAGCTGTTCCTGGATGGCATGCAGAATGGAGCAATCCAAAATTAGCTGCTCAGTGAATCTGATATGACCCTAAAATCTAGAATTGATGCTTCACTTACTAAAAGACTTTAGCATTGATATTTCAGAGTGGGTTATTACTGAAGATGCCAAAGAGCTGCCGAGTGCCTTGTAAAAGATGAATTCAGGGCCAGAAGCAGAAATTATACCAAGAATAAAATTAATTACAATTAGATTCCATTTTAATGAAAGGGAATATTAAAAATGGTTGTTAGTTCAAGGACAAATCCTTTAGAAACTGCCAGGAATGGAAAATTGTCTTTGCTCAATTTGTTGAGACAAAGCATAGCTCATTGAAGGAGTACAACAACTTGCAGAGAGTAACACCTGAGACCTTTGAATCCATCTTCTTAGAATAATGACCAAAAAAAAAGCCAGACTTTATGCTTGGTAATCATTTACCTCAAATGGAGTCAAGAGTAATCAGCTCTTCTCAAGAGTCAGTAATTTCAGGGATCATTTCCCATTTTATTGCCTCTGACATTGCATTTCTTTCTTTTTTTTTTTTTTTTTTTTTTGTAAATACGGCTATTGCTCGAAGCGCTCCTTTCAGCTATATGCTTTAAGTAGTGATACATTCAAATTGTTGAAATATTTCACTGTTTAATTTCTATTTAAAAGATAAGTCCATGTAATTAAGAGCTCATTGTCTTAGACTCTCAGGTAACTTTTAAACAGCTTTAGATCATCTCTAAGAATTTGCTAGATATTTTTGGAGGTTATGCATCAATCTGTTGGAAAATTTGGTGCTCTAAATTCTTGCCTACCCACAAATAAGAAATTGTCCAAATTGATTTTCTGATTTACCTTAGGAAAAGGTAAATATAATTTAAAAGGGAAAAGTAAAAAACAGCAACAAGAGTTTATTGACACAGACAGAATTTAGGCAATTATGGTTAGCACCGCAGTTGTGAAAAACATTACTCAGGTGCTACCTATTCCCAATTAAATAGATTTAGTCTACCTTATGGCTAAATCCATGGCTTATAGGTTATAATTGTAACATAAGGATAAAATTCAAGTTTGTCTCATGTTTACAGTTGTGAGGTAACTAGGTATCATGGATGCACTGAACGGTTCAACACCACCAGGAGTATTTCCTTGTGGAAACTAGCCCAATAAGTTAATGGAAAAGAAAAAGCCTTTTCTAGGAGAGTGTTTGAAACAATCCCCAAATCCCCAGATGTTGCAGTTCATGTCTCTCTCTCTCTTTCTGTTTGTGAAAGTCCTAATTCTGCAGGTGTGCTCAGAAGCATCTCCCATATGGTGATTTGCACCACTGACTGGAGACACTGACTGGATTTTAAAAACATGGTGTACATCTGCCTAGACTGAATTTTTAAAATTAGTACACTATCATAAAAGAGCTTGCCACAAAGTAGGAAAGCAGCAGGGCATGGTGATGCTGGCCTGAGATTGTGCTGGCACCTCCTACACAGCTTGGTTTGTTCGTGAAAGATTTTTTCAGAAGATTTGGACAACAGATGTCAAATAGGCACCTCTGAAAGGATTTCATCGCACTTTATGGCAGATACCCTAATGAGCTCTTTTATGATGATGCCAAACTCTACAGGTCCTACAGAATCCTAGGCCAAGACATTTAATGTACCTTAATTTTCAAAAATACCTAAAACAAGTGCTTCAGGGTGCTATATGTCAGGCTTACCTTCATCTTTAGCATGAAAATATGAGACAGAAGAAATGCAAACCAAAAATAGTTATTTAAATTTTTTTAAAAAACACATTTCTTCAAAACTTGTCAAAAGAAGTCATACTTTGAAAAGCTTAGAAAGGTTAAATATATATTCAGTGAAAAAAGAATATATTTAAAATATATTTTAAACTTTATTTTAACCCCCAAAATCAATGGACCTGAATATTTCAAGTAGGAGTTCAACTGAGACAATTACGGACATATGAATTCAGCTGCATCTCTGAACCATTTTATTCAAAGGTAGAATCCAGCATATTAGGGGGAAAAAAAAAGTCTCATTTAAATAGTGCCACCTAAGGAAACATCATTTATGCTTTGAGATTTGACTGTCATTGTAAATTAAAACTTGGCTTCAGTGCTGTTTTCCGCAGTATAAATAACTACATTTATCAAAAAAGAAAAGAAAAAGAAAAGTGGTATGTGCTGGAACAAGCAGAAATATCTTTTTTTTTTTTCCCCTGCATTTTCAGTATTGTCTGTGCAAAGATAGAATATCCTTATCTTATTGATAAATGTGAGGTAAACCAGAGAATAATATCAGAAGTGAGTGCTTCAATGTTTTTCATTAATGCCATATTCACAAAGCTCCATAAATTAATCATTCCCTTTTCTTTCTAAGTATCAAGTATACTTTGTTCTTTTATGTAAGAGTGAAACAAAATATGTAATCTGTAGTTGCCAAGTGGCCAAGTTACCTAGGCCAAATGGTTAAATATCATATAAATTTGACCGGTTTTGCACCTCTATTTCCTCCTTTTACTGATGCTGGTACACCATGGGAAATCAAGACTAAATGCTAATACCAACCTCCCTGAAGCTAAAAGAAGTCTTTTCAGTTTACTGACAGTTACTTCTATAGCTCTTTCATACAAAGAATAACAAGGTCAAATATTTTACATCCAGCTGTGGGTTCTGATTTCCTCATATCACATTGTATAGTATAACTCTGCCCTGACTAAAACTTCCTAAAGAGGTGAATTAGTGTTTTCTTGAACACCGTTGCAATATATTTCATCTCATCACTGCCTTTTTGAGGAAGAAGAAAAGCCCTTATACAGAGCCCGTGAAGTGCTTGAGAATGCTTCTGGCAGGATAATTTCTAAGACTAAAGCTATACATGTAAACCCCGTTTCCTCTTACATGGTCTGAAAAAGAATAATGAAAAAATGAAACTGGAAAAATGAACTATCTATTCTCAATGAAAAAATGAAATATTTAGAAACCAGAAACAAGTATTTAAAAAACATATTACCAGCTCTATGTCACCATACATTTTGGCAAATCCTGTCTTTGTTCATGTGCCTTGAAATTGTAGGTTTTACATTATTATTATTATTATTTAACCGTAGGAAAATATTTGACAGGGCTAATTAACTCCCCCCCTACTCTGCTGCGCCAAAAAGAAACAGTTACTCTATTGGTTCTGGTTTCTGGGACCAAAACCATTAAGTGCAGTTTCTAACAACAGGGCGCCATTCAACTTCCTCCTTTCTTCTCCTCACCTTCCAGCAGCTTAAGAACCTACTCTGATTCAAAATCTTCAGCAAAAACTCATTCACTCATTTTGCCTCTGTGTCCCGTTCCTTACAAGAAAGGTTTCCTCAGACTCTGCCCAACAACTCACAGTGCTAAGTGAAGTTGAGGACCTGCAGTCACTCAATAAAAGGTACTTCTTGAAGAAGAAAAACTTGCCTACTGGCAAATACTGCAGGTCACAGAGACCAAGCTAAAGGAGAGTGTAGCAGGGCTCAAGGTCAGCTGTCAGAAAACTCAGTGATTTAGACTGTGCTTGTCTGTAGGGAAATAAAAAAGAAAGTTATTCAGTGGTGAGTTTAGGTAAAGAAAGCACCAGGTGAGAAAGTAGCTGAACTTTCCTGATAAAAGAGATAATATCAAGGAGCAGAGCTACTCAGAATATCATCAAAGGCAAGCAATGCCAAAATCATTGAACAGCATTTAACAAAATATCACCAGCAGTAAAATGCAAAGATTCAAGCAGAGCTGCTCTCCCCATGCAGCCATGGTATCAAACAGGGCATGAGGGCAACAAAGGAAAGACATCAATTGTATGGAGCATTTATTAGATCAGATGCAAAACCAGCCTACTGGAAGGTTAGCACAGCATGAAAGGAAGTACCAGCTAAAAAGTGGGTATATTAGCTATACCACTTACAGAATATCATTGTAAACTTTGCATAAGGTCAAACTCATCAAAATGGGATGATCTAAACATGTAACAAAGACGCAGAGATGGAGGCAAAGAAAGAGAGGGAGAGAAAGAAGAAAGAAAGGCAGGTGGGCAGGTGAGAGAGCAGACAGGAAGGGAGGGAGGGAGGGAGGGAGAAAAAGGGATAGAGAAAAGGGAAGAGAAAGAGAGAGATACAGGGAGAAAAAGTATTATTTGGTAATAGAAATATTTCACATGGGAACCAAATGAACATTTCAAATAATGAAAGTATTTGTCCCAAGAACTAACAAAATCCTTTATAAGTCTTTTGCTTTAAAAATTCAATTCATTTCTTTCCCTTTCTCTTCTCCAGAATGAATTCTGTGGCCGTTCCAAGAGACTATATATATATATATATATATACACACATATATATATGTGTGTTACTAGAAAGATGAAAGCTGTTGCTCTTACTGTGTTTTCAGTGATACATTGTAGTAAAATCTCTTTCCTACAACAGTCTTTATAATGTCTGACCAAAAAAAAAAAAAAAAGTCTATTTAAGTGCAGATGGGAAGAGAAAGAGAGGAACTAAGATGATAGGAGACAAAAGAAATGTGGAGGTGAGAAGACTTGCTGAAGATGCAGGAATGGAAGAAGAGCAAGAGAATAAATAAAAGCAAAAGTTTTATACAAAGAAATGAGAAAAATGCTTGACTTTTTGAAAACTGAGAGTAGGATTCACCTTTTGTAACTTCAGTAGTCTGTTCTCCTATGTTACCTTAGAGTCAGAACATGTTCATGCTACTGTTTTAGACACTTCTTTTGGAGTGGGGTCGCTCATCCTCTGGAGGTGCCTTTCATTTCTGTTGACTTTCTAGAAAGCTCATTGAGACCAGATAGCAAACATTTAGATTTCTGCAGTGTTAATTCCACACTAAAGTACCAACTGCCTTGCATGCATCGGACAATGGTCAAACCCACCTTTTTAGGATCAAATACAGGACATTTTTAAAAATTACCTATACAACTACATTTTATGAGACTGCAGCCAGGGACGCTAAAACAGGAAAGGCTTAAAGTGCGATAGTAGGTGGTAAATAGCCAAACCAAGAATCTTGCTTATCATCTGCATCAGGTGATGGTGTCATTTCCAAGAAGATGACAGGCAGACTCCATCTGGGCTAATGGGATTATTTGTTTTTAAATACCATGAATAGATTTCAGCACATTTCTGGATAATTAAAATATCTTTGATGATTCACTGAACAGGTAAGATGACTTGTCTTGAGGTTCCTGTATTTTCCTATTAACCACAGTGATATTAAGGACTAATCTCTTAAACAGCACTCCCATAAATGCCATGTTTCTATGGACATAACCTAGACATCCTGCTCCATAAATTCTTGCTATATTAGCATATTTCTGCATAGCCATCAGCCTAATGTTAATGTCTGTCTTTCACTATTTAACTAATTACAATCTACAGAAAAAACAGAAAGCATAAAAATGGACAGATATGATTTTTAATGCTCTTTGAGTAGAAAAAAGAAAATGAAATAGAAGTTTAGCTAAAGCTGAATGAGGTAAAAAAAAAAGGTGGAACTAGATACAGATAGCAGAAGAAAAGGAAAATAGCAGAGAATGCAATAAGAGATTAAAATAATGCCTTGAAGTATAATTAAATATAAGATAGGATATCAGTAATTAATGTAAACAAACATCTATTTATACATGAAATTTTAACTCAGTTTGGTAAGGAGGTTTAGGCAGTATACAAGTGTGACAGAGGGTCTGAGCCTTGTCAGTAATCAGTCAATATTTTGTACTAAGAGAATAAATGAGCTTGGATAATTTTATACCACTATTTTCATTCTGCTCTGAGACATCAACGTACTGCCTGGAAAGAGCTGGACTGATGAGATGATAACTGTAGGAGGGATGCAGAGCAGAGTCCATCAAACTGGCCCATAAGGCTACCCTTACCACAAGGAGGTGTGTGGTTTTCATTACATTTGAAGACCATTTGTAGGCAAAATCTGAAAAGCTCCAATTTTATACTGGTGTTAGGAGATGAGTAAAAATGTTGACAGTGAGCCCCCTCTAAATAAGGTCATTATACATACGATGAATGTAAACTGTTTCTAACCCCTCAAATCAGAACTGATTTTTTCACTTAAACTTTTTCGCTTAAGATGATTGCTTGGTATTCTGCTCGAGAGTGACTTCCTTATTAGAAAGGTAAGGATGTAACAACTTGTCACTCTCTACTAAAGCTAAGAGGGTACTCCAAGGTATGGTTTATGGCAAATAGAATAATAAATAAATATTTTTTCTGGTAAGAAAATCCTAAATAAATTAAGTCCGCAAGTGTAAAATATGATACATATAGATAAAATATTATTTTCTTCTATTTCATTTTATTTGATCAAGCATGAGAGAAAGCATACTGCATAATGGTTTTAATTTCTGTAACTATAAATATATTTAGAACACTTAAGGTAGCTGTAGGAAAACAAAGGTGTGAACATTTTGCGTATGATGGTTCAGCACGTGCTTTTGTACTTCACCTACTTCAAGTGAGATTTTTTTAAAGATTTGATTTTGCTTATTATTTTTGTTGCAGTGTTTTCAACATAATTTAATTATTCTGAAATGACAATGTGGGTTGGAATCTTGCACTGACGTAGTGAATAAGTTTATTATTATAATATATATATTTCTTGAAAAGCTTTTTTGTCTACTTTTATCTCTGGTTTTGGTGCAATATTAGCAACACCCCAATGTATGTTTGAGTGATATTTTTGTTTGGGTTTTTCATTAGATCTCTGGGTCTTTCTTTGAATTCTTTTGGTTTTCATGTATAAAACAAATGAAGAATATCTTGAAATTGAACATTGCACAATGCTCATTTAAAAAAATAGTCTCTATTTTGCCCTGTTTTCCTCACTACTTCTCTTCATCAAGCTAAGGAGTATATAAATATAATTTATGTTCCAAAAATTAAAGTATGTGACAAAGCCCTTGTGAGGTAATCCTTTAGAAAACAAACAAACAACAACAACAAAAAAAAACCACTAGGGTTATAACTTTGGTACTTGAGAGCAGTAATGTTGCTCTCCCCGTATTCTTCAAGTTGTACTCCGAATTAATATGCAATGGTCAGATTTTGCTTTGCATTCAGTAGCAAATTTCAATCTTGCCATCTCAAACCACCAAATTACAATAGGCGGTTTATTTCCTTCCACGCTGAAAGAGAATTTTTAATTTTACTGAGTATTTAAATGCATCATAGTATTCATCTCTTCCGTTAGTACTTCAAAGAGTACTAATTCCAGCCTACCAAATTCTGGGACCTACTGAAGCATGTTTGTGTCTAGAGGGTTTATAATCAAAGTAAATAGGTGAATGACATCCTGCAGATGATTCATAAGAACAATGCTCTTATCAAGTGAGTTATAGTGTTTGTTTGTTTGTTTGTTTTAATGTCCTCAGTAACTCCTTTCCCTTTGAGCTGGTTTGTCAGTCCACTTTAGAAAAGTTATATGAATTCATGACTTTGAGTAAAGACTCATTTCTTCTTACATCCATTAAAAAATACTTTGAAATTAAGTTGTTATTAAACCAATAGCTACATGCTAAATGGCCAAAGAGACAAGCTGCTTTTTTAATGGATGAGGCACAAAATATCTGCAGGATATACCAGGAGTTTTATTTGTTAACCGCTTTTATCAGAAAACTTTTATCAGAAACTGCTTTTATCAGAAATTAATACAGATAGCAGAAAGTATTCTGCATCAGTTGAGTTGTGACATCAGTATTGACACCAGTCACTATGCTGCTGTAGGAAGCAAAGCAAAATATGCTTTGTGGCATTTAAATGACTGATCAGAAAAACTGTGGGAATATAATAAGAAGCAGACTGCAATGGTCAGTGTTATTTGCCATATTACTTTTGAAAGACTTTTTTGCTTTATCTGAATTAAGTGTTCTTGTAACATATGTCCTACAAATGCAAACAAAATCAAATGCCAGCTAACCTTCATTAATAATAAGCCTTGCAGCTGCTTTGAAGTTACTGACATAATGTCTAATGGCTTAACCTGATCTAGAATTTCCTTCTGTATATTTCTCACAAACAAAAAATTAATGCTTTAATTTTAATATTTAATACTCCTGCATTTTCTTCCTCTTGCATATCCTTCTTTCCCCTCCTACCACTTCACTCATTCCCCAAAATGCACTTAGATATTTAGGGTTCAAAAATTAAACATGTTTATAATAGTCTGAAGACTTTTTTTTCAAATCATCACCCAAGCTATGATCAAAGGCAGATCAGGCTATGCAACCCTTTTCTAAGCCAAGTCCATTATTAGTAACAGCTCTCAGGGCAGCACCAGCAGCTGGAAATGACGGGTTCTTACTTGATCATTATTATAAAATGAAAATACACATGTATAAAACTTGCCCCTTCTCCTTTGAATCTTTGCATATTATTTATTTTCTAAGTACTTGCTGTAGAAATAATATCACACAATCTTGAATTCAAAGTTAGGCAAGTGCCTAAGTTTTATGCATGATGTTAAATCTTCAGTTCCTCTAAGAGCAGGAAATAACTTTCATTATATCTCTACTCAGTGTGTAATTCTTTGCACTTTCTCTATACACTATCTAACCTTTAGCTGGATGTCAAGAAAATATGAAAGTTTAATAAAAAACTGTAAGTCCATTATGAGAATTAAATCAATTCATAATAAAACATGGCAACATCACCTTTGCTGTCTAGCTGAACTAAAAGCTGGAACAAACAAATTCCCTTGTCGTTTGATGATTTTCTGTCGATCAGTTTTGTCCGCAGGTCACTGCATTTCATTTAGAGCTCAGGTTAATTCTTAAATTATAAGAATTTACCTTTCAGGGGACAGAGTAATTCAGAAGCTGGATCAAGATCTCTGTTGTGTTCTAATGGGCCGTATAAGTAGTTGTTATATGATACTGACTTCAGGCTTCAGCAACATGGATTGCACTGGAAATCCAGAGATGAAAGGAAATGTGTTTTATTGTGAATCCCTTGAGTCATCAGAACATCTCAGAACACCACTTTCGTAAGATAATAAATCCACTGGAGAATTATCTAAAAATATATGATTTTTATTATCATTTTTTATTCATTTTCTATCTGCAGCATTGATGCTAAAACACATTAAATATTAAATAAAATATTCAAAACACCCTGTGGGACAAAGTATTTAACATAATATCTGAGGATTATAGTATCAGCTGTCAAGTTTGATATCAATAAATGATATCCAATTTCAATTTTCAGTGCAGGATTCTCAAAGCATTGAGCAGCACATACAGATTTCTAATATGGAATGCTAGAACTAAGAAAGATGCGTCCTGCAGCAAATAATGACAAACTGAACTAGCTCACATGTCACTCCTCTGGTTTATGTATAGCTAATAATCAAAGGAAACATTATGTCCAATAGACTCATGTTCGGTGGTGTTGGGTATATAGAATTCCTAATGAAGACACAGGAACTCCTGTTAGTTAAGTACATACAAGATCAATCCTACAATACCATTACAAAAGCACTGCAAAGGACTCAGGAACCAAACTTATTTGAATAATTGTGGGAAATCCTACCTTCCTCAGCTTCTGATTGCATATCAGATATCTGTAGTTTACATTTCAATTTAATGTCCATCCATGTAATTTTAAAATGCCTTTTCTTTTAATCTAAGATGTTTCTGTCAACTGAGTTCTAATTACTTAAAAACAAGCTCCAGTGCAATTATTAAAGAAATCTTGATTGCCTGAGGTAGATAGACACAATTTCTTAAGACTGTGCAAATTATTCATCATTGATCTGCCTGACATCCCATGCATATATATTTTAAAATAAATATATATAAATATATGTATAAATTTAAATCTTATTTAATAGCTAAGGGTTGTTAGAATAAATTTCTGATCATGATGATTCATAAAATACATTGATGGGTTTTATCAGCTGAAACTGACACTGATTAGTAGGTAGGCTGAGAACTTGCTACTATAAATGTGTACATATAAACAAGAAAGCACTATTCTAAGATAAAATAAAATTTTAGAATTTAAACATCTGAAATAGAAGCAAATTTGGTAATTGTGCCTTCTTGCTTCTCTAGTGTTTTATCTTTGGATATATCTTTAACTTTTGATTTTATTTATGGTAATATGTTGGCATAAATTCTACTAGTATTAGCAGTATTCTACTAACACTAGTAGAATATTTGCCTTCAGAGACAAGGTTTTTCACCATGTGTATAATCTCATTCATTTTCTAGGCAAACCATAATTTACCACCATTGAAGACTGTGGCCCTTACTGAATTCTTTGAGTTATTTGCTGAATGCGAAATGTAAATAAAATGTTTTTACACTGTATGCACATGAATTTAATCTGAAGTTTTTTTGTTTGTTTGTTTAATTAAACCTATCTTTCTACTTTATTCCCTTGTTAACATTGGTTCTGATCCCTTCACAGCCCTCAGAGTTTGGTTTTGTATTGGCACTCCTATTTCACTAGTTGGAATTCAGCACAGAGACTTAGATATCTCTTCAAAATGCAGTACATTACTGTAAATACTTGTTGTCTGTATCATTAGACATTATTTTTAGGAGAATTCAGATCCAAATGTTCAGATTTTCAGGCACCCTCTGGAATAGTAATTTCTATCTCTTGCTTGGTGTGTCCTTAATGATGTTATGAAAAGGAAAGACTGATGAATATCTTGGTCTGATAGAAAGTACACTTGAGAAACATGAAATGCCCCTCTGAGGTTCTATAGCAGAAGCCAAACAGATTTTTGCTCCCATTAAACAGTTAAGTGAAAGGGATGCGTCCTTTGCTTCAGAGGCAAAGAGAATACATATTGCAGATGTTATAAACACACACGCACACACAAAAATGGTAGCTTTGAAGAGAGATTTTTTTAATGGATCAAGATATAGATGTTCTCTGTATTCCTTTGATTTCAGTACCAAACAGAAATGAAGCAAGTATTTAAAATATCTTAAATGCTCTCCAGATTGAGACACTTCGGGGTATGTCCGGAAATGGTTGTTGGTTTTACAAATACTAATCTGAATTTGCAATCCTGTATTTCAAGAGAGCTAACTTTGACCTCTTAGGGACCTGCTTTGAGTAATCCCCTAAGCCAGGGTCCTAAAAGGAAAGGCAGTCGAGGAGAGGTGGCTAATATGCCTCCACCACTTCCTCCAAGCTCGCGTTAGTCCCCACAAACTACACAGCCTGGAGATAAGAAAATCTGGAGAGAGGAAGATTTTCCCCCGACTGAAGAAAAATAACCTCTAGATTATTCAGGCAAATTAAACACCTGCAAATCTATGGGCCTGGATGGGATACACCTGTGGGTGCTGAGGAAATTGGCAGGGGTTATTGCTTAGCCATGCTCCATCATCTTTGAAAGGCCATGGAGAACAGGAGAAGTGAGGAAGAACTTCATTCCAGCCTTCAAAAAGGGCAAGAAGGAGGACTCAGGAAACTACACCTCACCTTCATCCCTGGAAAGGCGATGAAGCCTTGGAGACCATCTCTAGACATGTCAAGGAAAAGAAGGTGATCAGGAATAGTCAGCATGGATTCACCAAGCTGAAGTCATGTTTAATCAACCTGAGAGCCCTCTATGATGGGATGACTGGATGGATGGATGCGG
The DNA here is from genome assembly GCF_000705375.1 of Tinamus guttatus. The sequence continues at coordinate 830 of NW_010576434.1, read as the reverse complement.
GCAGAACTGTGCATGTTGTCTACCTTGACTTCAGCAAGGCTTTCAACACTGTCTCCCATAACATCCTCATGGGGAAGCTCATGAAATGTGGTTTAGATGAGTGGACAGTGAGGTGGATCGAAAATTGTCTGGATGGCAGAGCTCAGAGGATTGTGATAAATGGTGCTGAGTCTAGTTGGAGGCCTGTGGCCAGTGCTGTCCCCCAGGGCTCAGTACTGGGCCCAGTGCTGTTCGACTTGTTCATCGATGACTTGGATGAGTGGACAGAGTGCATCCTCAGCAAGTTTGCAGACCATACCAAAATGGATGGAGTAACCAACACTCCTGAGGGCTGTGCCGCCATTCAGAGGGACCTAGACAGGATGGAGAGTTGGGTAGAGAGGAACTTCATGAGGTTCGACAAGGACAAGTTCACGGTCCTGCCCCTGGGGAAGAATAACCCCAGGCACCAGCACAGATTAGGGGTTGACCTGCTGGAAAGCAGCTCCACGAAGAGGGCTTTGGGAGTCCTGGTTGACAGCAAATTAGCCATGAGTCAGCAATGTGCCCTAGTGGCCGAGAAGACCAATGGGATCCTGGCCTGCATGACAAGGAGTGTTGCCAGCAGGTCAAGGGAGGGGATCCTTCCCCTCTACTCAGCTCTGGGGAGGCCGCACTTGGAGTATTGTTTACAGTTCTGAGCTGCCCAGGACAAGAGGGACGTGGACCTTCTAGAGAGGGTCCAGCGTAGAGCAACAAAGATGATTAAGGGACTCGAACATCCATCATATGAGGAAAGACGAAAAGTAAGCTGCACAAAAGTAAGTCTGGAGAAGAAAAGATTGAGAGGG
>NW_010576433.1:130139-153657 GCF_000705375.1 Tinamus guttatus | reverse complement strand
CGAAGTGGCACTTCTGGTATTTTAACAGCCTAATTTTCAAGATTTTAATAGACTTTGCAGCAGATGGGAATTTTGTGGTAGAGTATGATGAGAGTTAGTGAATTACCTCATGGATGGTTTATGAAGATCACCTTCCAGCTGATGGAATGGGAGAAGCTGCAAAGGTGTGCAAGTGTAGGTGAACAGGGCACTCAGCCTTCTTGGTGCTATTTAGAGATGTTAGCTGAGTCCTTTGAGGACCATACAACAAAGGCAAGCATTTTTATCTTTTATCCTATAAAGAAGTCTGATTCCATAAAGGGATGAGAAGAGAGCAATGACTTGGCTAAAACAGTTATTGGGGAAAATGATTATTCTGAGTAGACAGGGCAATAGGCCTGTATTACTCAAGACCGCAAAGAAGGGGGACGAGCATATTAACACTGTGGATGATTGGGAACGCTATGGGCATGAGTTGACAGCTATTCCCTAGCCCTGAATATTGTAGACATTTTGTTTTCAAATATGTTAACAGGTTAGTGTGGACAGAGAAAGACCATTATGCAACTCAGAAGAAATTCAGAGCTGTACAGATTTGTAAATTACTTACCTGTATATGTCAGTCTATCTAGGTTTCTGTTGCTATTTTTATACCAGATGAGGCTCAGTTCTCATAGATATGGAAAAAGAAAACTGAGTGTGTTATGGATAGGTTTATTTGCTTTAAACAAGGAGTGTCTTTGGAGTAACTGCTGTTTTTGTTACGGTTTTCCAAAATAACTCAACCTGGAAAAGAACCAACCCAGGAAAATACCATTGAATTCAGAGGTCACTGTCACTGGGTGCAATGTCTTGGTTAGAGCCACTGAACTCTGAAGCTGAACTCTTCTACCTGGAATTCTTCAAACTCTCCAGAGCTAAAAGCATCAAACAGTTGCATTGCACTTCTTCATGGATACAGCCTGCAACAACAAACCATTGCTATTTGATGGTGTGGAGTATGTAGCATCCAGAAATGTACATTCTCTCTGGCTGAATATAGAAACATGTCATTTTTCAGTTTACTATTTTCTATTGGAGAGGTTAGTATCTTTCAAGCCAATCCAGAAGGGTCAATACTACTAAAACAGGACATTAAACTATCAGAAAGTGCATCCTAGCCTTGGATTTCCTAATAACTGAATTCACTTATTCAAACTGGGAAATTTAAAAAGCTGTATTATGAACTCATCTCAACATGTGCGTCTCTAAAAATAGCATATTTGACACAACAATAATCCACTTGTTGCTGAGATTCTCCTTCAAAATCAAGAAGGAGAAGCAAGGGGGAGATGCTGATAGTTATGAAAGTCATGAGGAAAGTAGTGTAGTGTATATATATTATCCTGAAGTGTAGATCTAAGACTGTAAAGTTAAATGGTCTAATGATGAAAATTGAGTAAATACAAAGGAGTATAATATAATGTAATAATATTTTCCTAAAAAAAATGGCAAATTTCAAGCCTTCCAAGTACTTAGATGAAAGTGCTCTTTTTAATAGGTCTTTTTGGATGAGAGTTCTGATTTTATTGGAATTTGGTGGCAATGGCAGACTGTCTTATATTTGGCCTTTTTCATTGGACTCAGTGTTACCTATATAGGTATGATTTTTTTTGAAAGGAAATTACCTGCTTTTCAGATTGCTATGAAAAGAATGATTTAATCCTGGATGAAAGGATTCAATATTGGGGAGTCTCTTGCCCTCTTTGGTAAAGTGACTTAATGCTAAACCATCATCTCTCTCTTGTTATTTATTTTCTTTTTTAGACTTTCTTATTTTTTCCTTTCTTTTTTCAATAGTTAGTCAAATGAGATTTGTTTTTCTGTATGCAAGAACTATCATTCTACCACGGAGTTAGGAATGGTGAGTTTTTTTTTCCTATTGATTGCAATTTTTAAGAAATTTCAAGTTTTAGAAAATAAGTTCAATAATATTCCAGTCACTGTGGTCAATCTAACTTCTGAATCCTGCTTGGTCCTTGGATATTTTATACAGGATATTTCTTCTTTTCTAGTGCAGCCTTGTTACTTCAAGTCTTCGCAATATGGGTCTTTTTTCTTCTTTTTTTTTTCTTAAGATACCTTTTTTTTCTGAATTTTTTTTATTCTTTAATCATCCTATCCTCAAGGGATGAGATGTGCTTTTCTACCTTTAGTCCTTCAGTAACATTTTAGCTCCATATTCAAGATATTTATTTGACCTTTCATATCTCTTACATTTAATGACATTTGTTTCGTTAACTTTTGTAAAGAAGAATGACCTTTTAACTCTTAAAAAAATCCATTTCTCTCTTTCTTTGCTCTCTCTTCTTGCTATAGAGAGTTTTGCTCTTTTAGTTTTGTAAAAGACTTAGGGTGAAATCCTAGTTCTCATTAAGTCAGAGGAAAGATTTCTGGTGACTTAATAGTGTCTAGATTTGACCGCTGGTTTTAATGGAAATGTGAAGCTGTTTCTCTTGTATACTACTAAAGAGTTAGAGGTTGACTTGATGTTTTTTCCTTCTTTTCCCATAGCCTGTAAATACAGGGATCCTGTTCTTTGCTCATGGTGAATAATGATTCTGTGCTTAGAAGGAAGGGCTTCAGAAGAATCTACTAATTTAGATTATCATTAGAATTGGACAACAATCTATTTCCTCATTAAAAAAAAAAGTTGAAATGTAGGTCTTTCTTCAGAATTGAGAAGCACAGAAAATCTTTTTAAAATTAAATATGAGTAACCTAGTGAGTAGGGAAGGCATCTGGGGTGTATCAGATTCAGGTATAAACCCCTTCTCAGTGTCATACAGAGAATAGGCAGTGCCTCTGTTTCTGGAAAGTAACTTAGTAAGTAACTATTTTGGCAAGTGAGGTGCCATTCTTCTTCAGTGCATTCCCACTGGGGAAAAATAGCTTTGAAGAAAAATAACTTTGAAGAAAATCACTTTGAAGAAAAATGATAACTCTCCTATGGCTAATTTCATGGTAACCTTTCTTATGTGGACTCATGCATTTCTCATGTGATCTAAGGAATATCCAGTTTATTTACATCAGGCACAAAATAAGAGAGACAAAAAGAATGAGAGGTTTCTGTTGTTTAACCTTCTCATGCTAAGTTTGGTACTTATCACAAACACACTAAGTTTCTTATCCTGCTTTGTTGTGAAAAATAGTAACTGCATCAGGAAAAAAAAACATATGAAAGTATGTGCTTTCTATTTTTATGGTTCAGTGAAGCTTTAAGACATACAAAACAACTTCTTTTTTCTTGGGAGGTTCTATAGGCATCTAAATAATGTTGTAAAAGGCCTAAGAGCATCTATGTATTCCCATTGCAATGTTCTTATGATTTATTCTTATTTATTTATTTACTTCTAATATTATTATTCTTCAGCAAATATGGACATACAAAAAATAAAATTATACATAAACTGTGATTTGGAATTCTCATTTCTATGGCAATGGTCTGCCTGTGCAAAATGGCAAACTGCCTCAATAACATATTAATAAAAAAAATTAAATGTTTTCTGGCCTCTAGTTTTTAATCACAGAATTTCAGTGGGCAAAAGCTAAATGATCTAGGTCCTAATTTTGCTTTAGTTTGAAAACAGAGGTGACTTACTGCTCTTCCTATTATAAATGTGCATATATTTTAGCTCATTTTAACTCATTTTATTGGTTCTCTGGTGAAATGTGTAGTTATCTTGCTAGGACTCTGGTATCAACAAGCAGAAGAATTAATCTCTGTACAATGCTTAGCTGTGCGCAAATTACAATGCCATATTTTTGTTCTAATCTCACTGTTAAAACATCTTGGGAGATGGATTTTATTTCCCTCTGCTGTCCTATTTCCAAATGAGATTAATCAATACTAAAAACGTCCTTCCCTTCTAGGGAATGTTTTAAGTGTTTTTGTAAACAAACTAATAAGAGGAAGGCAAGTAAGCGCAGCGTATCTTTTCGGATGGTGCACAACTCTGCCAGCGTATATTGTGGGTAAAATCTCCCCAATACCTATACAAAGAGTTGTAAATAGCTCTTATAGTCTAAGATCACTTGGAAATTGGAAGCACCTGAGCAATTCTGGTTTGATAAAGGATGCTGAGCTTGGAGCTGGGACCTACAAGAACAGACCATGACCATGTGCCTTGGGCTGCCAGGCAGAAACTGTATTGAGAATCTCATGTTTGGCTGTCTGATTTCCATGTGAATGCTGAAGTTTCTGGGTTAAGATTCTTATTCCTCCCTGCAGCATTTGGTAGTTCTTTAGCAACTAAAAAAATTACGCTTTTTATAGTGTTGCACGTGAGCCAGTTTCTGGGTCTCAAAAATAAGGGCCAAATTCACTTCTGAACTATATATTGAAAAAGGGAGGAGCCAGGAGCTGTTTTTACAAAGTTTCTCTGTGTTTTTCCATGTTTTCTAATAAATAGAGCCAAAAATATTGTAAATAGTTTTTCCAACTTCCTCCTGTAAATAGAAAATCTTGTGGGTGACTGAGTTAATTGAAAAAGGGATGGGCAACTCTGTGACTGTAACCTGGTTCTTTCATTCTTCTTGAGTGTGTGAAGCAGCTCAGCTAGTTTATTTTATCAATAATTCATTACCTGATGCTGCTTCTCTCTCTCTTTTTCTTTCTTTCTTTCTTTCTTTCTCTCTCTCTCTCTCTCTCTCTCTCTCTCTCTCTCTCTCTCTCTCTCTCTCTCTCTCTCTCTCTCTCTCTCTCTCTCTCTCTCTCTCTCTCTCTCTCTCTCTCTCTCTCTCTCTCTCTCTCTCTCTCTCTCTCTCTCTCTCTCTCTCTCTCTCTCTCTCTCTCTCTCTCTCTCTCTCTCTCTCTCTCTCTCTCTCTCTCTCTCTCTCTCTCTCTCTCTCTCTCTCTCTCTCTCTCTCTCTCTCTCTCTCTCTCTCTCTCTCTCTCTCTCTCTCTCTCTCTCTCTCTCTCTCTCTCTCTCTCTCTCTCTCTCTCTCTCTCTCTCTCTCTCTCTCTCTCTCTCTCTCTCTCTCTCTCTTTCTCTCTCTCTTTCTTTCGTTTCCTGGTCAAATCAGGTCTTTTCACATATTCTTCCACCCTTGTTAATGACAGATAGTGCACAGTCTATAATTCATTGGATTATCTGTCTGGGAGCTCTAGATACTTGCTCTCTTTCCTTCCTCAAAGCAAATGTTAGCATTGCATGTTATTGAGGAGGGTTAAAGATTTAAATTGCAGGGTATTAGCAGGTGTGGTTTTAAATATTTCATTTTTTTTGCTCATCTTAGAGTTGTTTATAGAATGCAGAGCCATTAAAAATGCTGTAGTATTGTAAAAAAACTCTTGTTGAAATAGACCAAGAAGTTCTACCTGCAGGTAGACTGCTCCAAGTCCCATGAGGGTACACAAGGCTTTTTTCATCTGCAAAGTATCTGTTGCTCCGTCTTAGCTCTGAAACAAGCAGCTTATGTCAGTGTAGCCAACCTTACTATGTTCCTTCAGAGAAAAGATATCACTGAGTGTTTTTATTATTATTATTATTATTATTATTATTTGAAAGGTAGCTTTGCTGTAACCCGTGTAGGATTAAAACGGAAAAGTCAATGCTTTCTCACTGACTCCCGTAACCTCAGTTTCATTTTAACGAGATGACTGGTAGTGCATATAGGCTGTCTATGAAGTTTGCCCCTGCAAAAACAGCATATGGTCACATTTCCTCTCCTCGTTCACATTCAAAGATCCTAGAGAAAGCTGCTTGCCGTTACAGTATGATCCCGGGCGTGAGTCAAATAATCTCAAACAAGTCAAATACCTAGGGCAGGTGCAGAAGGTTTGTTAAAGGGACTTGATCATTAGGATCTTTTCTTGAAACTACTGCCAAGAGCTCCTAATGATGCCCCTAGGTGTAGGAATCCCCACTCTTCAACCCTGACTTGCTAGCATGCAGGTATGTCTGAAAGGCTGAGAATGTGGGCTTTTCCCTGGAACTAAGCAGCTGTTGGAGGGTTTTGGCCTTCTTGGCTTTGCAGAGTCTCCCTAAAATTCCTGCCTCCTTGGCTTGCAGAATTTGCTGAGCTTCCTGTGGTGTTCTGCTATCAAGGCAGACCAGGCTCTGCACCAGAAATAAGGCTGTGTGCACAATTGACCTGAGCATGCAGTAAACCAGGACCTTACTCCATCCCTGGGACTCCAGCTCAGCTAAAGCAATAGGTTGGCAGTGGAGTCACAAGGTAGAAGTCTGTGGACTGTGGTGCAGAGAAATAGTCAACCCGATCTCTCTCCAAAAAGGTAGATTGATCATGTGCCTCCAATTTATAAGGCCACTGATCTGCAAAAGGAATTAGTTGCCCCTGCTGCCAGCTCTTCCCTCATAGTCCTGACACGTTAAATGAATGAGGAAGAGGTAAGCAGCTCCTTTAAAGCTGGCTCATTTTGTGAGGTCTGTAAGTATGTGTCCGTTACTATGCACGTCTCTACAGGAAGAGTGTGTACAATAAAAATAAATAGTATATGTGCACATACATTAAATTGACTAAGTGTGAATGTAAGTAATTTGGTTGTTATTTTTCATTCAGTTACATTTAAGGTTGGGCAAGTATCTGGATCACATTCTCCAAAGATATCAGTCTGTGTTGTTCTATTGATTCCAGTGGTGTATGCCAATTTATGTATCAGTTTATAGTGAAGCATAATAAAAGGTATCTTTATTCAAAACCAAAATTGAATACCTTTCAATCTGTCTTCCCTCTCTGTCCTCTAGAATGAACTGGAACTAATTATGCTGACTCATTTCCCTTTCTACAAAAAAAAAAAAAAAAAAAAAAGAAAAAAGAAAAGAAAATGTACGTGACTCTGGGATATATTATTTGGGTTTAGCATAAATCTTACACTATTTGTCATTCCTCCTCACATTTGCAGTTGAAAATGCATCAGAAAACAAAAAGGAGCCTCACTTGACAGTTCTGTGGATGCTGCAGGTAGGATATGACCTGAAATGAGGACTGTTCTCATAATGAGAAACAGCTGAAAGATTATGTGTGTAGAGCCACTACATAGATTCCCTGGCTCTTTTCATAAACCAGCAGATGGTAGCAGAGTATACAGATTTCAAAGAAGGCAAATCTACATTAAATGTTGTAACTAACTTCATCCGTTTGCCATTCATCTCTACTTGTCAGCCTCTTCCTAAGTGTCTTCTGTAGTGCTGACCCTGAAATTGCATCATTTAATCTGTAATCATATATTGCCAACATTTTCCCTTTCTATCACATATCAACTGCATTAATTCTGCTGGATTGTGGACCACTGATAGCTGTAGGCAAGTCTCTGTAGAAGAGAGATATTCATAAAATGGAACAGAGACAAGAGGAAAGTCTGACTTGCTGGATAGGGAGGGGTGAGGAGCAGAGAAAGTGCAGGGAAAGATATATGTGGGTGAAGATATTTTTACTTCTCCTTCATGTATTCTTGGAAATCTAAATGTGCTATTAGTATTACTGTTATTTAAGAGCTGCTGAAGTACTTAACCCCTTGCATAAGAAGGCACAGAGGAAACACAGGCCCTGCTTATGGACTTTACTATTTAAATGGGAGCGCAGTGTACAGAAATGAGCCAGAGGAATAGGCTTTCCAAGTTGGAGCCAGCTGGTATAATGAATGAGTGAGAGCATTTGTAATTAAATAGGATTCATGTTTTAGGTATTTTTGAGATGGGATTTGAAAGGGGAGTCTGAATGATTGATTCATGAAGAGCAGGAGGACCTGACATCCTTGAAGATGGCTTTGTATTTGCCTGCCCTCCTTGTGATTGTGGCCATGGATGGCAGTGCTCAAAAGTTCAAATGCTGTGAACAGTTAGTCATGTTGAGAGGACTCTTGAGATGTTAGCTACATGCTGTGAGCTTGTCTGCAGTGACTGCTAAAAATTGTGCTCTCAGGAGGTACTGACATGCTAAAGAACCCAACATGCCGGGATGATTAAGTGAAATATTCCATTATAGCCATTGATCCATTTTTCATCCACTGGATCAGCCAAAGCATAACAAAGCATCCCAAAAGTGACATATATGAGAAAGCAGCACTATGGGCTGCATAAGTGGGTAAAAGATGCAAAGATTCGAGACCTGGTTTCCATCATGTATTTCTCTGTGACCCTTGCAGAAATAGAGGATTTCTTTTTATCCTCACACAGACCCTAGCAAGACTCCAGGCAAGGTTTTCCTTACTTGGAGAGATGTTCTAACAGTCACAGGCTCTAGATGGTACTATGTAATCACTCTGTTGTGTCATACCTTTTGTCACAGGCTTTGGTTTATTTTTTTGGCTTCTGCAAAATGTAGGAAAAGCAGAATAGCAAAATGAAGTCAGCAAGAAACCTACCAACTAACAAAGGTCATAGATTTTTATTTCAGACTCCATATTTGGTTTAACTTTCTTTCTGATATAATGGACTAGATGGTCTAACAGTACTTAGCATATTAGGTTCTGGTATTAATGAGTTGTACTCATTGTGAGTTGTACTCATTAAAAGCCAGGCTTTTCATTTCATTTGCTATCACAAAAAGAAAAAAGAGAAATGCAGGATCCCCTGAGACAAAAAGTTGCTATTTCTTTCTCCTGGGTGTCATTTTTTTTCCCTTATTGTGACGTGTGTGCATAAGCGCCTTGTGTGTGCACCACATATGTACACATGTGTAACTTCATAGCAAGGCCCTTCTGCACACTGAAAAAAATAGTTGTTTGCCAAAGTTGGGGGATGGGCTCATATGTGCAGATGTGGTAATGTGGTCCCGCAGAGAAAAAGAAATGAGGCTATTTCTGATAGCAGAAGTGCTATCTGCATATGATTTCTCATGTTTTTTTTTTTTTTCTCCAGAATTTAGTAGTAAAGGGGAACCTTTTGTTGGTTGTGAGGGATATATACTTTCTACAAAAGAAGAATGGGCCTCCCTAATGTTTTGTGTCATTCTACTTTTAAGTTACTTAACTGAATTCAGAGATACAGTAGGATAAACATCTATTTTCTGTAGAACTGCAAAACACAAAAACTAAACAGAAAACCCACCCTGAGAGCATAATAAATGAAACAATGTGGATTTTTAAAACTGTTAAAAAAAATAGGAGCCTTAATGCATTTGCTTCCCTAGTATTGTAATTCAAAAGTAATTTTTTTCTGTGAAACTCTTCTCAATGTAATTGCACCTAAACTCCATAAAACACTACTTGAGAGATGTATGAATCACAACTGATAGTCTTTATTTTCCAAATATTATCACACCCAATTTCTGGTGCTTTCTGCTCTTAAGCTTCTTTTAGTTCTTAGCCTACAGTCTTAATACATCTGCAATTCCTGACAGTCAACCAAAGGTTCAGACTCCAGTGAAATTAAGATAGCTAAATCAAACAACAAAAATTCAAATACTTAAAGTTTTGTCCTTGGAATTAATTTTTACCTCCATCCTCCAAAAATAGGCATAAATGTTGTAAGGGAGTTCATGAATAGTGAGGAAAAGGAAATATTTATTTCAGGTGAAGAGTAATTGCCGTTATCTCCAGCTGTGACTGCCTCAATTATTTTTTCCGTTGTATGGATAGATGTGTGGGGGAAATATTTACCCTTTGTCAATAGTTTCTGGAGGTGAAGATTAAAATTTTTAGCAATAGAAGAAAATGCTTTGTATATTTCTAAAATTAGGTCTCTTTTGCCTTCATTATGTGACCTTCCATTCCGTGCATGTATATGCTGTTGCTGTTTTATATTGATTTTTATACTTATCAATCTCATCAGTGTGATAGTTGGGAGCTGTTCAGTATGTCTTTAAGCGATGTAACTAACATCTGTCATCGTTTCTCAGGGGATAGATTTGTGTTCAGTGTAATGCCTGGCTTTCTGATATACGTGGAGCCATCGGTGTAGTAGGCAAACCTGAAGTCTCATTAGTCTTTGCACTCTGCTTCATATCCTTCCTTTATTGTCTGCTACCAAAGCAATTGAGAGAATATATACCTGAATTTTTTATTTGGCTTTTTTTTTTTCCCCCCATATTCACAGGTGCCTGCAGATATTTTTGTTTGTTTTTAATTTCTGTGTCATTATGCAATATCTATATGAAGAAGTGATATATTCATTTTACAGTTTTTTAGTTTACTACAAAAATGCCAGTTGAATTTTACACTGTGTTTAAAACCTTGGTTAATTCCAAATTTTCCAGAGAGAAGAAAATAAAAAGTGGGGGAAGGAATTTTAAAACTACCCAAAAACTTAAATGAAAATAGAAATGTCATATCCTACTGTGTTATAGATAGACTCATTGTTTATCCAGTTTCCAGTGTTGAAGAATTAAGTGGATGAAGATGTAAGTTTTGGAAAATAGGTTCAAAAGTACACAGGCGTGCACTGAGATGTGTTTGAGCTCTCCTGAATTTTATGTCTGTTATTTTTCTAGAAACAACTAGAGTGTATCCAGCAGATACAAAGCACTAAAAACCTGGCTAGATAACTTCATTTTTCACTTTTAGGAGTGGAATTCACTATTGCACTGTTTCTTGTTCTAACAAGCAAATGTGAAAGCTATTGATCAGAACCGCAAATGGATGACCAGTATTCAATGGCTACTAAACATCAGGGTATACATTGTTTTTATTCAACATTCCTAACATTGGTGGAAGTGACAAAGAAACAAGGGTTTGAATTTGCTGAAGGAATGAAAATTGAAAATTATTCCAGGTAAAATTTAAGCTTTTGCAAAAGCCATTAAAAGCAAGCAAGATGTGCAGTCATCTGAAAGTGCAGAATATCAGTTTCTTCACATTCTTCCAGATCAAAAATGTCATTGAGTGAAACTTTGCCTACTGAAGCAGAAGAGTGGAGTATTGTTTGCTCTTTCAAGGGAGACATGTTTGATGCTGTTGTCATCAACCGCCAGCTATAACGATTAAATCTGTGTTCGGGGCCTTTGAAGTTCAATTCAGTTAACTCAGGAGCAATGCTAATTTATATTTGATAACAAAATAATCGTGCTTTTGTGTCATGCACAGAGAGATATTGTTTGTAAGTGTATATGTATAAGTGTGAGAGTGTGTATGAATGTTTGGAGAGACTGGTTTTATTATTTCCCACATTTAAACTAGTTTCATTATTTCTCATTATTTATTATTTCCCACATGTAAAGTATGTATTAATATCTGAAAACATTTCAAAATGGGAAAAAAAAAAAAGTTAGTTGTTTTTCTATGTGTGCCCACAGAAAAACAATTCATACCCAGACATTTCTGTACAGATACGCAGTGCTGGAATGGTCATCCCGAATCAGAAGTGCAGTCTCTCTGATCATCCGTCTCAAGCGTGGCCCTTTGGGAGGGAGGTCCCTTCGGAAGGGTGAATGAAACTCTGTCCTTGCTGTTTGGAAGAAATACACATCCTTAATGTTAACCTGAAGCACAAATCTTAAGTCTTATTCAAAACTGTTTAAGAACTAACTCTTGGCAGGAATTCTCTTATTTGCTTTATAAATGTATCCTGTATCAGGATAGTAAGAGTGTAGAAATTGATAGGTGCTACAAGCCATTCTCTCCTCTCCAGGCTGGATCAGCTAATCTCACGTCATTCCTGAGAGATGCCTAGAGGTTCCAAGTAAGCCATGATGCCCATACCGCAACTTCAGTGAGTAGAAGGGACTTGTGCTGCAGAGATCCCATGCTAGCATCCAACTTAAGTGGTTAATAAAGCACATGTAAAGTGCATGTGTTTGGGGTGTGATGCTCTCTAAGCTCTCCCTTCCTCAGTACCGTGATATAAAATGTTTGGGATATTTGTCAGAGAGATTTCTAAGGCTGGACCTGCCTTCTTATTGTGCTTTCCTAATAGGATTTTTTAAAATACTTAATTAGCACTTGTGCTAAACTAAAACTAGATTGTTTAGATTCTTTCAGGGGGAAGACACAAAAGGGACTGGTAGAAGCTGGACAGGTTTACAGTGCAAAAGCAATACCAACTTCTGTGGTTATTTTGGAGGAAGATAACGTACTTGCTGTGACAACACAAAATTAAGCTTCAGAAAAATGCCTGACATATTTCAAAATTGTGAGTCTGTATAAATGGATCTAGGCATGCCAAAATTTCCTGTAGCTAATTAAGGAAATTTGAAGAAATGGACTGGTTTATAAAAGCACTGAATGTGGGGCCCAATTTGAAATTGAGCAATCCTAAGGTCAAATTGTTTTCCTTCAGACATCTGTATTTGGATATGAATCCTTAAAATGAGAAACTCGGTGCTTGAAAAGCATTGGCCTTACCAGACAATGAAGGCCTTTCATTCCAGCCTTGCATTCCAGTGTAAGGAAAGGGTTGTTGGTCAGCTCAGTAGCTACCAAGGAGGTGTCATTTCTATAAGGCCCTCTGAGAGAAAACATCACATCCCCTATTTCTGTCCTAAAGACTGAAGCATGGGAAACTCATAAGATGTAACTGGTTGTATCATACTTACCTAGAAAGTATAGAGTATTCATTTTGGGTGCTATTTGGGTAGCATTAAAAAAAAAAAAAAAAAGAAAGAAATCACCTTGTTCATGTAATAATATCTGGTGACTTTTCCGTGAGTCCGGGCGGTAAAATCTCAGCAGCCCAATAAATTGTGTGTTTTATTATTTGGTATTCCTCACATAAAAAGAACACAAATGAAAAGGCCTGACCTTTTCACGGGTAGCAGCAGAGCTCTGACAATAGTCAATACTTACAGCTAATAGTTGTGCAATTTAAGATCTGCTGTATAATGATACATTTGTAAACAATTTTTTTCCCCCTTTCCTGGAGCAACGTGAGTAGCAAACTACTGGCAGCAGGTATAAAAATAAAGTATCACTTTCCCAATGGCTGTTCCCCTCAGTCCTGTAGTTAGAGTTGTGCTGAACTGACTAGGGAAGATGCTGATAAGGGAGTCAGGAAGAAATCGGGCAGAAAGGGAGCAGACGATCATTGCCTTCCTTTGGCCTGAGCACTGCACCACACAACCCATGGGCTGCTATTGCCCCATGCGCTTGTGACGAAAAGCATAGTTTTGGGGAAAACATTTTTTTTTCCTAATAATTTTTGGAAAGTAGTATGGTAGGAGTGGGGTTGGGATGGACACTTCAAAATCAAATATTGACATTTAAATGAAATATGATGTGCTGATGTAGCTATGCATTTAGCAATGTCCCAATGCCCAGATGACTGTGAAACTTCAAGAAATCTTCTTTCTCCTTTCTCCTGGTTAACCCATTTCTTAATGCCTTTTTTTTTTTTAATAATCACAATAAAAACAAGTTCTTTATTTTATTTTTAACTAAGTGCCCACTGATTTCCCTATAGGTATAAGCTGGTAACAGCTATTTCAAGACCTGCACATCTGGTGCCTCATAAAAGGATGTGCCAGAACCATCAGAAATGTTTAAAACTGTGCTTAGACCAAATACCCGCTATCAATTCAGGTGCAGAGAGAGAAAGAACCCAATTAGAATTAACTATGGGGCCAAACTCTAGCAGATGTTCAATTACCCTTGCTACCTACCTTGTGACAGACTGAGGGTGCAGTCGGTGTTCGTTTCAGGACCGCTTTTAAATTTCAGCATGTAGAGCCAGCTGCACAACACTCTGTGAGCCTACAATGGTTTTACTGCTATCTTGTTTGGAAAGTCTTCTTGCATGGGATGTATTTCCTATTGCTTCAGCAACGTGCTTTGCAAGCAAAATGTGGATTATGTTTGTAGGGCTGGGTGAAATGTGAAGATGCTGCTACTTATTGCCCTCAGGTGGGCAGAAATCCTTCTTTTCCCAAACTACAGAAAGGCTTACACTTAACCTTCTTAAATTATCATTAAGCAATGTAGAACCAAGGCTCAGGCTGCTCACACCTCTCCTGTGAAATGCAGGCAGAGCTAGGTATGTGTCTCTCCTGCAGCATCTGACAGGCATGACCATCACTCTAGAAAAAAATGATGAGAAATAGCTCTGGCACAAGGAGACTGTGCACCACCATTTTCCATTTGGACTCTAGGTCATTCCAAGGAATATTTTCAGTACTTGGTCATTAACTTAATCTAGTGACAAATTAAAAAATGTGCGCTATCCTGCCAGGGTAGAAAAATGACTTTTTTTAATCCCTGCACAGCTGCAACTGAGAGAAACAGAAATTAATATTGTTCCTAAATGTGGATCTAGACTGGAGAGATGCCAAAGTCACAGGGTAAGGGTAAAAATCTGTTTGCTTTTGACAGGAGATAGGCTTTAAATTTACTTCCTAAACTGCTGGGTTATGAATTGGTGTTGTGGAAAGCTAGAATGCAGAAATTAATTTTTACTGCTAAAAATGTGTGTGTGATGTTGGCAAAACAACCAGTGTGCAAAAGTGTGCCCGTTTTGAGACTGGAACATTTGGCAGTGAATTAGTTACAGCTCTTTCACCCTCAAAAGGCTGAGGAAAGATGACTTTTCCCTCCTGCGGAAAAGCTGTAGATTGACTAATAAGTGAAATAAATGAGGGTCCACAGCCTCTCTTTTAGGAGATATAATATTTTAAAATAATTTTGAAAGAAAATGCTTCATTTTTTGTCATATTTTAATATTCCCAAGCCCAGGGTGATAAGGCACATCAATCTCATGTCTAAATATTATAACCCTGGGAAAGTTTCCTTTTAGTTTTGAACAGCTAAAAAGGGTTGTGAAAGCACCTGGTGGCAGGGGAATGGGGTGGGAGGCTGAGAAGGATAGCCTAGAGAGGCTGGAAAGGATGGCAAGCTTCTCCTTCCCATGGAAGTGGTGATGTTCCCTGACAATGGGAGTCGTAAGATCTCATGCTCATGGGCTGCACTTTTGCAGCCTCATGCAATATATATGGGTCCCCAGGAGTACTAGTAAGTGAAAAAAGTGATTCAGTCTCAAAAAGGAACAAAGAAGCTAGTCCTAATTAAATGAACAGCCCCAAACCTCCCCTTGACCTTGGCCTCATCCCAGCCATGGGGTTTGCAGCAAATCTGGGTGTGCGTGACTACATCCCTCTTTTTTCTGTGCTATAGATCGAGTGTTCTCACAATTCTGTTGTGGGTTCAGAGAGGCAATACTTGCAATATAGCTTTTAAAACACTGCTGTGCTCGGACCTCATGTTCCACGGATTTTCTCTGTACTCAGTTCTGTTCAGAATTATGTGCTTCTTTGCAAGCTTTTGCTTTCTCCCTTGCTTACTTTGCCTTTGTATGACAACAATTAGGAAAATGTATTCACAAGGGAACAATGTAATGTACACACAACTTTAAAAATTATTAAAAGAAAAAATGACTGTAATGTGAATTTTGTCAGGGAATACTGGTTCATAATTCCTTGGAGAAAAAAAACCCCTGAAAGTTCTGCCACATCTGAAAGAGATTAAAAAGAAAAAAAAAATGTGAGTACTTTTCTCAGTAATTAATGTGGGCAGAACTTGAGTGATTTTGTTAGTAACTAGTTTGATCAGTCTCAAAGATGCCTTGGAAAGTGAAGACTGGGAAGTGTAGGGATTGTTAGTGGAATTTCCAATTCCTTTTTCCTACCATTCATCAGTCTTTTCTCTAATTTGAAGAGCTTTTCCCGTAAAAAAAAAAAAAAAATCCCAAATTTAGAACTTTGAGATGGCATTTTGCAGCTGAACTTGTGCTGAGTAACCAATGCTGAAGGTGGTGGGAGTTGTACAAGCTCAGCATCTTTGGGGATCTGGCTCTGTGTACATATTCACTCTGCAAACAGCTAATCAAATTTCAGGAGCAATAGAAAGGAAAGTTTATTCTCCTTTTTTTTTTTTTTTCCCCCCCCCAAAAGCGATTAACTTCCTAGGATCTACTGAGTCAAATACTGTATTTATGATGTTCAGGTTCTCACTTAATCAAAACTAAACACTTAATTTTATACTTCATACCTCCAAAATGGGGATGAATAATTTATGATGAACAGATTTATAAATTTGGCCTTTTCTTTTCATGAATTATCTACAAGAGATCATGACTTCTCAGAGGTGCTTCCACTCAGAATGATTCACTGAATCATTGGTCTGCAAGAGTTTGTTGTGAGGTTTCATATTTAATATTCCAGCTGTTTTGATTGGACCCATCAACATTTTTATAATTACCAACTCAGTATGTAGATGTCCTAAAACGATGCTTCTAGGATGACTCATTGCCAACTACTTCAGCGCTTTTTATAGATTGATTTTTTTGTTGTTGCTTGTTTAGAAAAGTGCTGTGAGCAATCTTATTTTTGGAGTCATTGAATGCAAAAAAACCATAATTTAGCTGAAATCATCTGTTAGTGATCTCGATTGCAGGTATAGTAAGGTTGGGAAGTAGCTAATGCTTTGAAAGCTAGCAAGACTTTTCGCAAGCTCCCATATAGGACAGTATATTGTGGTGAATTTTTTATTCCAGTGCTTGATTTCCAGCCAGAGAAAGTGTTTTAGTCTCTCTCACACAGCTACTCAGATTAATATTTGGGAGGTCAATTAGGACCTCTCATTACAGCTGTTCTTTAAATAGGCATGCAGCGTGACAAGTCATAGTAACAATGGAAGAACACCACCTTCCCATAGGTGTCTATATCCTTCTGATCCCATCTGCCTAATATGTGAGCTCCTTTATGTAAGCAGTTGTAGTGCCCCAATGCCAAGCACTCATGATGGTGTTCAACTGTTTCTGAGGGGCAAATAAGGACTTCTACAGATACCAAGTTTCAAAACAAATGGGCAGTCATTAATTCAAACATTATGGCTTTTTATGGATGAATAAACACAAACTATATTCTGGAGCATGGTAGCTTGTTTGTATTTTTACTGGCATTCTTTAAGTGTTATCCATCAAAATAAAACAGGTTTTTTAGTCATAGAGATAGATTTGTTCTTTGCTTATCAATCCCTTTTGTGATATGAGAATGTACTGTAACAAGATTGCCAGGGTAGCACAGCTGGTGGTATGCAGAATAGTTAATAGAAGACTCTTAATTTGATAGGCTCTAGAGAAACAGATAATCTGTCCATGTCGCTGCTGAAGACATAATTACATATCATCTGTATGTTTCCTGATTATATGTAGAAAAAGATTGTCAGATATTTTCTGTTTGTAGGTTAAGCATGTGTCTGAACTGTGAATATATGAGCAACTAGCATAAAAACTCTAAGATTTATGAGACCTTCATGCTTCAGGACTGGAGACCAAAGAACGAGGCAAATTTGTTAGCAGTGAAGGTCAAGGAGCACTGGAACAGGCTGTCCAGAGAGGCTGTGGAGTTTCCGTCTCTGGAGATATTCAAGGCCTGCTTGGACGCAGCCCTGTGCCACGTGCTCTAGGTGACCCTGCGTGTGCAGGGTGGCTGGATGATCCCTAGAGGTCCCTTCCAACCTTAAGGATTCTATGATTCTATGCTTCTAAATCCTATAGGAATCATGTAGATACTTTGTGTATGTTCCCTCACTTGTAAATTAGCCGGGTTATGTGTCTGAGGACTTGATCTGTCTTCCAAATCAAGATCTTAGCAGATATTATATCCTCTGCTTTTAAATATATGTGAGGTGCTACAAAGAAAACTTGTGTATGTAGATATATGCAAAACAGTCGGTTGATCACAGTTTTGGATTAGATGACTTTACTATTTAATTAGATGGCTAAAATATTTAATTTATGATTCTGTGAAATAAATCTCATTGAAGTAGAAACTTTGAAAATAAGAGGTTCAGATATTTAATTTGTATAAATCAACATGCTTCTGGTTGGACCCCTATGCTGTCCATTTGCATAGGTAAGAAAAGCCTTTACTCATATACAAGAGAAAATGCCACAGATCCAAGGGCTTTGGCATTCTGAATGTCAATTTTTGATCAGATGCCTCCATCTAAACTCTAAATGTGCTGTGACTGTTTCAGTATGAATGTCTGGGTTTTACAGCATAGGATTTTCTGGGATGTGAGCTGTGTGAAAGTACAGGTGCACATCTTTGCATTAAATGGAGGCCTGATGACTGTGACAGCAACTCCTGGTTTTGAGAGTCCTGGATTTTTGCAACCAAAGAAATAATGAAGCTTGGCTATTTTATGTCGATATTCAAAGCCTTTCCAAAGCACATGAATATAATGGACCTGTCTGCCAAAACATCTAAGATAACCATCTCTGCAAAGTGATTATTTCTCCTTTTTATTATCTGCAGACAATTTTCACTGTGTGTAAAATAGTCTGACTCGGGAGCATCAGATCAGAGATCACTTTTTTTTTGCGTCCAGCTGCTGAAGCTGTTGTAGTTCTCTAGAGGTATGCATTTAACCAAAGTAACAGGGCAGTGACCACTGCAGAGAGCTGGAACTTCCTGCTTTTTCGTTCAAAGAGCTGAAGTTGCTATTGTTATAATGATATCAAAGTACTTCTTCACCACAGAGGGAATACTAAGTAAGATGAAAATGTAGTTCTCTAGAATGTTCTGATCCAAAGCAGTCCAATGAATTTATTAAATGGTAATGACTTCAACAAACCTGAAGAGTATGGTCGTGCCCAGATAATCTCATGGAAGTGTGTAGCATAGCCTGACAGTAAATAGTTTTTCATTGTTTACAAGCTTTTATAAAATTTGAGAAGCAAATGTCGGAAACATAAAAAAAGAAATCATATCCAAATATACTGATGATAATATCAACAGTTTAAGAATAACACTTTCAGTATTTCAATATGATTTGTAGTTTGAGTAGCTTAATATTGACTGATCCTCCTAGCATATCTGTGCATTAGGTAAGTGAATATTACTGCTGTTGCAGATGGGGAAACTGGAGCAGAGAACAGAGCTCATTGCATTATAGGGGGGGACATGATGTTTATCTGTTAACAACCCTTTGGTTCCTCTCTTGGGTCACAGTGCCCAGAACTGTGGCATATGGACATCAACTGTACAGTTAGATTCAGGCTGAGTGTAAAAAAAGTTATTTTAGCAGAGTTACTTTTTCAAGCTGCTGTAAAGACCTAGGTTATGGAGGGGCGCTTATATGGTGATATTCCAGAGTGTAATTGTTTAAAGCGTATTTTCACTCTGATCTTATAAGTAACCACAAGCTGTTCTTGTAGAAGCTTCTGGCTATCACTGTAACTCTTAACAGCCTGACATGCACAGAAAGGTTTATGAAGTAGATGTACTTGTTAAATATTTTCTGTACTACTTATTTAACCAAGTTGCTTTGGTTTGAGTGGATTGATGCAGTTAAAGTATACTTTAAGTCTCTACTGGATTAGAAATAAAGTGATTTGAAAAAGCAATATGAGGAGGGAGAATTCACTTAAAAATCAACTTAGTGTGTTTTCTGCAGCAGAGCCAGCAGCTGCCAGAGGCTGCCCGATCTGCATGCTGTGGACGTGCCCCGTGTGCGTGAGAGACCACTGCGTTGGATGGGCCCAGAAACCCTCCGGTCACGGTCTGGCTGTTCTCTCCTCCTGAATGTGACCTACTGCCTTGCCCAGGTAGGGCTAGGGTGAGGTTGCTATGGAAATGTTAGGCATGAGGTGTCTTTGGCCTGTGTTTTAAGCTTATCTGGCTCGTTTACAAAAAAAAAAAAAGAAAAGAAAAGAAAACTGGAGTTACTCTTCTTCATTAAGACCTTGCTGCAGAGTTGGAAATTAGCTGATGTGTTGGATTTTCCAAATATTTGGAAAGGTTTTTGGGGAAAATAAGTATTCAGTTAGCTGAGCAAGAACCACAGTGTCTCAGACTGAAGGTTCATACGCGTTTAATGATGAAAGCAGGTACTTGGCAAGCATGGCTCATTCTAGTATCTCAGCTCTCAGTTTGAATGCTCTGCAAAAGCTTATTTTTACCACTTTTATTCATGGAATAGCTTGGAAAAGCAGTGAAAGACTTGGTCAAAGGTTGAACTTGACTCAGTGCTCACTGGCATGGGACTGCTGCCGTGACCGCTGGTTGTCCAGAAGACTGTTTTCATCCCCATGTTATTGGGATGTCTTGCTCTGTGGCGTGATGTATCTGTGGCTGCCCTGTGCCTCTCGCTTCTTAGGAGCCACCTGAGCAGTCTTGCTGTTTCTCAAGCTCTGAAGTGATCTAAAATGAAAATATTAAGGGCTCTATAGCCATGGGTTTTTTTAATAGAGTGAATTATCTGTGATCCTTGAACTATTTTTAAATGTTTTTTTTTTGCCTTTGAACAATTTTAAGACCACACAGAAAGCCCAGAAAACCATAAAAATAAAATGAAGCAGAAAATATCCCATTCTTGTCCCATTTTATGCTAGCAGGTACAAAAGGTATTTCCTTGTCTCTTAAGATACCTCTGGCTCTTGGCTGCTGTTTTTTAAAACATATCCGCAGAGCAGTCTGCAAGAAATAAGGGTAAATGCAGCATGGTACAACAGATATGATTTTCATAGTTGAATGGTTTTGGAGCCTGACTTAGAATACGGGCAGAAATAACAGTTTGATGAACTCAACTTATTTTGTTAGTGAACACTGACTGTTTTTTTCCTTCATCTATTGTTATGTTTGATCAAAATGGCAGTTGCCAATATTTGCTGCGCAAGTTGTAAGAAATAAATAATAAAAGAAAAAGACGACAGTGCTTGTTAAGGTCATTGAACAAAGTGTGTGGATTTTAGGATTACATAGCTGCAAGTATTATGGAATCATTAATTTAAAAATCTATATAGGAATAAAGCATCTGGTGAATGAATAAGAATAATTTCTCTCACATGGACAATTTAAATACCAGCTGTCTCTGTCCTAAACCATATTTTCTCATAAAAGCTTTTAAAGAGTCTGTCTGGTTGTGAAATTCCAGAATTTACGGACAGTGTAAGGTCTATCTAAACAAGGATCTGTGTCTTTGCTTGTAATTGAAAGCTACCTCCAATGAAAGGCCCAAAACAAGTGCAAAAGACACGTATGAGAAAACAAACAATTAAACATTACAGCCTGACTGATTTAAATGTCTTGTCAGAACTGTAAGGCGTGTATTTTAATGTCAGGGAAAAACCTGAAAAGGATAAAAGAAAATGTGAAAATATTATTTTAATTATCTGCTGGATAGGTGGATGAATCTGTCAATCTCCAAAAAAATTGCTTTGTTGGTTTTGTTTGTTTGTTTTTTTTTCTGATAGCTTTCCTGTACTCTTCCTCTTTATCCATTTTCTTTCTGATGCTACTGATAATCCATATTATTGACTGAGCAACTTCTGAATAGTCATTTAAACATTTCTTAGCTACTTTTTAATGTATGTCAACATACAACTTTTCACTATCATATTCCTCTGGTTTAATTTGGGTCTTTTCAGCAAGTGTACTTAGATAAGTGAAAAGAGAGAGAAAATATGGAACTGTTCATTTCTAAGAACAGATTATACAGAATAACTGTGAATTCCTATTTGCCTGCCTTTCTCCTGTATGTCCCCTCTTTTCAACTGTTGGTATAAGCCATTTGCTTAAGTTTCTAGGATCTCCACAACTCTGGAGCTTTGAGGAGCTGCAGTATCTCTGATATGTGAGTGCTGAGGTTGTGGATATTCAGAGCCTCACATAGGATAAGGCTGCATACTGTTGTGGGGCTGTGATGATCCTCGATAATGTGGGTTGTTCTTGATGTGGGATTCTTGTCAGCCGGATGCAACTGGCAGTGTGAGACACCTTCTACCTTGAACTCTTGGGGCAGTGGTTACCTGTAAAGTCTTCTGGATACTAAAAGACAGGTGAGAGGTGGTCAGAAAGCAACATTCTCATGCTGTGAGATGTCTCATCAATTGAAAAATGTGTTTGGAAGTATAAAGGGTTCCTGCAGAAGTCTCCCCTTAGCTTTACCAGATGGATATGCTTCTGACATAATATAAAAATGAATTATGCTGTTCAATATTTAACATAGTTTTGCAATGACCTGTGCAGCCTTCTTGTGGCTTCAGGATCTACTAAGAACAATGTTATCCCAAGCTTCTGCAAATGGATATTTTCATATTCTTCCTAACAATTTGAATTCTGGGTCTGGTCTGTGTCCAGCTGAAGCCACCCCCTAGTGCAAGGATCTTCCTCTGTAGATCCAATAGCTTTGTCACGAGCAAAGTCTTAGCAAAGGGGTCCCTTAGTCACAGTCATGTAAGCACTGAGATATCACAGTGGCTGATAAACATTGATGTGTCTTGGAGTTAGTCGATCTTCTTATTCACAGCTGCTAGGTATTTTGTCTTCTTTTCACAGTTAACTGTAGTATCTACAGCTACATCTATGACCATGATACATCTATGGTGCATCAGTATATGCTATCATATGATTTTATACTTACATTCATCATTGTCTCTTCCCCTCAGCTACTCATCTGCTGGATCTTTTCCTTATCTGCTGGATCTTTTCAGCTGAGAAGATCTTGTGGCCAGGTTCATCATACCTTGAACAGGGTCAACTTCACTGTTGATGTTTGAACCTAGAATTGTGATGTTCAAGTATGTGGTTGATCAAAACTGAAAGACTGCAAAATCAGATGTTTTTTCCAGCAGAACTGCATCCCAGAAAAAACTTATATAAATTTTCTACTGAAAAAAAACCCTCTATTTCAGGATTTATAGAATGGATTTTTTGTTATTTTATCTAGCATGTTTTATTTTGTATTTTAAAGAAATAGCTAAGTATTAAAATGAATAATGCAATATATAACTCGCATGTATTTTCCCAGAGTTTTTCCTTGCAGAAAATGTAGAAATCTTCTGTTCTCTTTCAGAACAAAAACAAATCTTGCAATTGCCAAAACCTGCTTTCAACTCGTAAGTATTAATTAAACATCTGAGAAACATGGCAAACTGAGACTACAGACAACCCCACCCTGTATGATTTGGAGATAATAGGCTTTAGGATAGAGCCACTCACATGATTTGTGGTTTCAGTTCAACCTGCTTTCAGCAAAATTTATGTTTTATTTCACTTTATAATTCAGAATGGGCATTATGAAAAAAGAATTCCCCAAGGGATTTCAAAAATATTCTTGAGATTTTAGAAAAAGTAACCTCCTTATTGATCGTCTTACCCACATAGGACACAGCACTTTTTGAAAATGATACATTGCAGAATAGCTTCTGCCCTGAATTGATACTAATCTGATCCTTTACCATGTGACTCAGGAGTACTTATTTTTCCCAGTAACAGTATTCAATGATAACAAAGAAAATAAACCAATTATCTTAAAATGTTGTATTTTAATTGAATGCACTGAAATTTTATGAACCATAATTTCATTGAATTTTTCTAAGTGCTTTGCCTGAAACAAAATGTAAGGACATTTGCATTTTACAAGGAAAGTGCATTAGCTACTTTTATGTGAGAAGGAGAGGTTAATTCAATTCTGGACTGTAATGGAGGTTAAACGTAAAGCTTTAATGTTCTGGAGTTCATCCCAAAATAATAATTCTGCTAATGAAATAACTCATTTCCAGTTCATCCAGACAAAACGGGAGCATTTTTTTGAAGCTGTGTCTGCAAGAATCGATTGCTTGACACTTATGAGCCAGCTTAAATCTTAGTACTATTTGGACAATAA
>NW_010576433.1:112175-130099 GCF_000705375.1 Tinamus guttatus | reverse complement strand
AACACCATATTTTTAAAACCATGTCCTGAAATTACTTTATAGTGCTGAATTATCATTTTTTCTATGCACCACTTACAGATCTAATATGTTCCTTAAAAGTACATGATTTGCTGACTAGCTTATGCAGAACAATCTTTCCAGAAGTAATTCTGTTTCAATGGATTATTACAAAAAATATTTATTGCAGATTGAGTCTGTCTTTAGTTCTTTTTCTTTTTTTCCCAAATGATTTGTGACCTCTTTCTGAGCATGGGAGCATGTGCATTATTTGTAAATGCTTATTGGATGCTTTTGTTTAAAAAAAGTTGGACTATGCATTGATAGCTAGATTGCCCTGTGTGGTGTGGATTTTGTTGGCATCTCTAAATAGTTGAAGGTAAGTAGTATGTAGCAAATCCTATTTGTCATGCATGAAAATCCTGACTTTCATGATATTTTGGGTATGTGACTGAAAAACCGCCTTCCTTCAACATCTGTGAACAAAAACTCCTTCATGCAGTTGAAAACAGCTGCTAATCTATAGAGAAAGTCTAACCATGGAGTTGGCAGGGTTCTGACACAAAAAAAGAACACTTCCAAAAGATGAAAACATGCATACCTGAATTCTCCCTCCTTGAGGCAAAACCCAGATCCTCAAGTTTGGCGGAATAACTTTTTATCTTCCTCCCTCTCTTCTCCCCGCAAAAAATCCAGAGGCCAATGAAGTCTGAAGACTTTTGTCTAGGCTGTTGTCTCTAGAATAAATAATAGAATCACAGAATGCTTAAGGTTGGAAGGGACCTCTAGAGGTCATCTAGTCCAGCTGCCCTGCACACGCAGGGTCACTTAGAGCACGTGGCACAGGACTGCGTCCAAGTGGGTTTTGAAGATCTCCAGAGAAGGAGACTCCACAACCTCTCTCGGAAACCTGTTCCAGTGCTCTGTCATCCTCACTGTTAAGAAATTTGTGGAACTTTTGGTGCTTCAGTTTGTGGCCATTACCTCTAGTTCTGTCGGTGGCCACCACTGAAAAGAGACCATCACCATCCTCTGCACTCCCTCCCTTGAGGTATTTATATACGCTGATTAGATCCCCTCTCAGCCTTCTCTTCTCCAGGCTGAAGAGGCCCAGCTCCCTCAGCCTCTCCTCGTAGGGCAGATGTTCCAGGCCCCTGATCATCCTTGTGGCCCTGCGCTGGACTCTCTCCAGCAGCTCCACATCCCTCTTGTACTGTGAAGCCCAGAATTGGACACAGTGCTCCAGATGTGGTCTCACCAGGACTGAGTAGAGGGGCAGGATCACCTCCCTTGACCTGCTGGAGACACTCTTCTTAATGCACCCCAGGATCCCATTTGGCCTTCTTGGCCACAAGGGCACACTGCTGCCTCATGTTGTCCACCTCCTTAGTCCAGAGAGGGACCATGACGTCCAGGTCCCTCTCTGCAGAGCTGCTCTCCAGAAGGTCAGTCCCCAGCCTGTACTGGTGTCTGGGGTTATTCCTCCCCAGGTGCAGAACCTTGCACTTGGCCTTGTTGAATTTCATGAGGTTTTTCACCGCCCAGTTGTCCGGTCTGACCAGGTCCCTCTGGATGGCAGCGCAGCCCTCTGGGGTATCAGCTACTCCTCCCAGTTTGGTATCATCAGCAAACTTGCTGAGGGAGCACTCTGTGCCTTCATCCAGGTCATTGATGAATAAATTGAACAGGATTGGACCAAGGACTGAGCCCTAGGGGACACCGCTAGCTACAGGCCTCCCACTAGACTCTGTATCGCTGATCACCACCCTAATAATAAAAAAAATACTGAAAGGAATGTCCTTCAAGAAAAAGGAACAGCATTTTAGCGTTTCACTCAATTTGAAAGCCGTAGTGGTAACGGTGGTCTCGGGGGGAAGGAGATATCAAATCAGTATCAGATCACAAACAGTCTGTGGACCGTAGGTCCGATCGCCTTCCTAGGTGTGAATCGAGTTCCCAAATAGTGAGATCAACTATAAGCTCAACTCTGGCAGTATCGGATTCATGAATGGTCTGTGAACCGTAGGTCCGATTGCCTCCCCCCAAACAAGTAGCCGAGTTCACAAACAGTATGATTTATTCAAATGCAACATTTACAAAGCAGGTCAGTACAGGAAATTCTCTACTACAATGTGGGGTTTTTCACTACCTCTGATGTATAAATGTGCAATCATCACTCACCCCAGAAGATGGGAGAGGGCTCTCAGTCTGGAGTCTCCTCAGGCGGCGTTCCAGTCCAAGGGGAGGAAAGGAGGATCAGCCTGTCGACTGACCTAAGATTTACAATGGTTTCTTCCCCCCCCCACCCCCTTTTCATCCTTAGTTCACCTTTTATACTTTTATTTACATTCAGGTGGAGCTTGAGTGACTAGAGTCATACCTAATATTGTTACTGATTGGTGAAAAAGTTTCTCGCTTTCATTTAAAGGTACAGTCAATTGAAAATCTAGAGCGCATGCTCAGTGAGGAGTGGTCATACCTCAGAGGTGAGTAACTTTTGGGGTGGAGGCTTGACTATAATGAGCAAAGTTCAAGCAAAGTTCATCTGAAAGGAGTGATTTGCCCCCTTTGCTGGCTCAGCACCGGACATGTTATCGTATATCTCCCATTAGACAGCCACTGTGCGGCTTAGCAGCAGCCCAGGACAGGGAGTGCAGCAGAGTTTGGCCGTGGTGCCTTCACTCTGCTCCATCCTCCGTTACTCCCCTTTGCAGCTGCCAAGAGGGTGGACTGTGTTGCCCCAGGAAGCGTGGGGAAGCTGAGTCCCTGCGCACCAGCCATCCTGGAAGTGGCAACTGTGTATCCCCCCAAGCAAAATTCTGTAATTCCAAAACTTCGGTGAGGCCCTAGTTTTCCTCTCAGTTCCTGCTTTCAAACAATTCTTCCACAAATGTCCTTCAAGAAATAGGAACAGCATTTTAATGTATCACTCAGACTCTAAAAAATAATAACCACACATGTGGTAGATGACAGTGCTCTAGATGACAGGCATGGGTAAACCTGGGATTGGAATATTTGAGCCATCCAGGCAATGACACTCGCTGCTGCTGCTGGTGGCAGGAGGAGTCCCGCTGGTATTTTGGAGAGAAGCATGTGCCTATGCTCTGCCCTTGCAGCTGCAGCTTATCCTGGAAGACTGACTAGAGGTCTGACTTCCTTAATCCTTGTTCTCTGCTTTGTGAAGGCTTAAAATAATGTGAAGATTTAAATCAAATTGCCTAAAAACATGCAGCTGTTCTAAATTTTCTGAAGTCTGTTTTTTTTTCCCCTCCCCCGAGCCTGTCAGATATCTGTGACCCATTGTTGTGTTTCTTTTTTCCCAAGTCCCAGATCTATCTTCATGCTTTCAGTAGTAGCATGAGCAGTGATATGCAACTGTGATATGTCAGTTGCTCTAGTAAAATACGATACTTCTTCCTACAAACCTTGCCTTGCTTAAATGCTATTAATGGAATCATAGGTTTTAAAGCCCAAGGAGGCTCTTAGAAGATCCAGGCTGCAGAGGGGAGTCTGTGCACTTCATCTGGCAGCCTATTTGTGCCTACATGTTTTAAAGTACCTGATAAACCACCTTTTTAATGCACATGTATAAATACTCAGTCTGGTCAATGGAGAGTGATGGAGGCTTTCCTTCAGCAGTACATCATCTCTGCCTAGCTATAGGCAGCTAAGCTAGGTACACAACCTCTTCCCGGGAGCCTTTCAAAGAGGATATAAATACATATAATCCCTTTTGATAAAGGAGATGTCCACATTTCCTGTATTAATAAGGCTGCTTCGTCAGACTTGTTCTTATACCTAAAATCAGGCATGAATGCTAGCTAGACTTTGATGAAATATACAGTTTTACAACTGATCATCTCTGACTTTATTTTTATTCCAGTTCATAATGAAAATGTTGAATAGCATCAGCCCTATTGCTAATCACACCAGGACTCCTCTGGGAAAACTCCCATCAGCAAATATTCCCTATTGGATAACTACTTCTTGGCCTGAGCTTAACTTCTCTAATTCATCTAATTTACCCTAACTCCTCCAACGTGTGCTGAATTTTACAGTGTTAATTTTAATCAGAATGTTCTGTAGTGCTACATCAAGTGCTACAAAAAATCCAAGAACTTGGTTTCTCAACCTATCTTTATTGGCCAAGCATAATCTTGTCAGAGGATGAAATCAGGTTTCCTTGATATGATTTACTTCCTATAAAGTGATTTTTATTGCTATTATTCATTTCTCTGTCCTAATTCTCTTGCCCAATCTTGTATTTGTTGAATTGTGTTTCAGTTTTTTATTTGGGGTCAATGTCTGTCTAGCCAATCTACCAGGTCACTACTGCTGAATACTTTTCTTTTTGAATATTAGAAAAGAGTGTTATTCCAATTCCCTGGTGTTTTTCCCAGCATGCTAAAATTGTATTGTTTTAGAAAACAAACAAACAAACAAAAAACCTGACAATGAACACACAGAGCACAAACAGGTCTATAAGAGACTCTTGTATATATGTCAGCAGATCCAAAATCTATGAATTAAAATTAGTTACTGTTTTATTTTGATTAGATTTTTTTCAAAGTAGGTACTACTTAGCATTCCTCTTGGTGACCAGATAGCTTGCAGAGTAGTACTTCCATCACCTTCTTTCCAAATCCAAACCAGGAGTATTTTCAATCCTCCACATTTGGGTTACCATTTTTGCCCATGGCTAGGCCTGGTCCATTTGTGGTAGCTCCTCAGGGACACCCAGTAGCCAGGCTGAGGGTTTATTCCCAATCAGTGTACATATAAGTACATTGCACACATAAGTACATTGCACACATATGCACACGCACACAGACGCACACATGTGTATGCATATGGCTGGCCACACAGATCCTTAGCAAGAAAAATCAGCACTCATTCGTACACAATTTTCTTTACCATATTGCCTCCAAATGTTTGGAATGTGCCAGCTTGTAGTTGCAGGAATTGTGTTTCTAGTATCTTTGCCTGCTTGTCTAACTTTCAGAGCGTTTTGAATCTTCTAGGTAGTTTCTAACAATGAGGATTATTTTCCCTGCCTCTATGATATATAGGTCATTTCCTTTATATGGCTTATCCTTCCTCTGAAATGCATGCTGCTACTCCACAAATTCCAAACCAGTTAATCTTTCCTATTCACCTAACAATCTTCTCAGATATTTTTTATCTTTTAACCTCCTAGTATTAGAAATAAGGTGATGTATTTGTCATCTCTTGTCCAAGATTTTAGCTTTCATAACCTGCCTAACTGGACTGATACTTAGTTGTCAGTTCTAGAACGTTTTTCTACCTCTAAAGATTTCCTAAATGGCTGAATAAATAGTCCTAATCTCTCAATTTCCATGGGGAAAAAAATGGTCATCCTTTAGTTTTGCTTACCTTTGAATGATCTGATTGGTTTTCTGACAATAACAATGTCATTAATGTATTTTAAAGTTGAAAACACAGTATCAGTAAGCTCAGGATACTGCAGTGCATATGTTTCCATTTTCTGTCTGTTCACTGAGATTCCTAGATATGTTGACTGAGCATTATTATTAAGATAGATGTTTCCTATGATCTGTGTCCTTCTTGGTTATTATCCTGTCATAGGGCATAGTGGATGAGTTCTTGCATTGTACAGTTTGCCCCAAAGGTTTAGATTATTAGTAAATTCCTGTTTAGAGGCCAGTGCAAGTATTTTGTTAAGTAAATAAAAATGTCTATGGAAGAATCTTCAGAATTAGATCTCTCTCAAGAATTTATAGTGCCTCATTTTACTGTAATTTAAGTCTTAGTTCATAGATTTTTACCTGCTTCTAGCCCATAGGTGAGCTATGTTCTGTTTCAGTTAATTTATTAATTTATGAACACGAAACAGGCAATGTAGCAGAGACAAAGAATGTACATTAATGTCTCGCAGCAGTATCACTTCCACCTGGGGAATTCGGTGTTGGAGTTATTACAGCTTCTTTCTGTAAAAAGCACAGAGTTGTTTCTGTAGAAGCAGTATTTTCCACCTGGAACTGCATGAAACACTTCCTGTGTTTTGAGTCACTAGGTTCTTTTCTCTTCCAAGTGGTAAAAAAATGATCATTAGCCTGGGTTAGCCAACTCTGTTTAAACTGAGGGTAAATTGGAGTGCTTGTAGAGATCGGTCACTCAGTTTTCAATGGTGTCTTATGGGGAAAAGACGGTAGCAGCTATCAGCAGGCTGAGACGCAGCAAGCACGCATTGAGAAAAGGCTCTTAAACGATGAGGAAGAAATAAGCATTGTAACAGGCTAGCTAAGCTGGTTCATGCTATCAGACTTACCTCAAATAAGACATGCTCTCTTGACTTTCATTGTCTAGTTTTTCTATTTCTTTGTTGGTCCCACTTACAAGCTACTGTGGTGACAACATTTCATACTGAAAAACATGTACGTCAGGGAAATCTCTAAGGTGCTTCCTTAGAGCTGAGCTGAGATTGCCCTGCTCACCACAGGGGACACATGTGCTTCAACCTTAAGGCTCCCTGGCTTTTGCATATCTTTGGGAGTCATCTGTATCTGGCAGCCCCGACAGGGCTGGGGAGCTTGTATTCACAGGATTAACCTCTTGAACGACTTCATAGATTGTAGGGTGTCTCCTGACGTCCTTCTCCCAGATTTATGGATCCAAGCAGACACCAGGAGATGTCCTCTTAGAAAAAGCAAAGGGAACCAAGGACAAAGCAGGAGTTGGAGCAAACAAGGGTGGAAGCAGAAAGCTTTGAAGAATAATCAGCAAAATTAATAATTCTTTTTTTCTTCAGATATTTTCCTCCTCTGTTCCTAAAAATTTATCAAAATACGCAAATTGCCAGAGCACTGAATGGGAACTAAAGTTCTGGCACTACTAAGTGGTATTCTGATATAGTCAGAAAATGGAGAGCATGGCCTGTCATTGCTGTCTCTGAGTGCAAGAGCAGCTGCTCCTACCACAGCTCTTAAAGTACACATTTCCCCCACCCCATTTTGGGGATTTTTTTTTTGTCTTGAAATTTTTCTCTGCGTCCTTGCCTTCACTTTCCCTGCCTCCCTTCTCTTACCCCATATACACTAGTGCTTCCTCACTGAGATTCCTTGGTTGCTATCTTTGTGAAGTATGTGAAGAAAAAGGCTACCAGTACAATGAAATGGAAATTGCACTCTGAGCACTCATAAAAGGGATACCTTTGTGTCATTGCAAAAGAACAGAAAAAGTATGAAGTCACCAGGTTGATAACTTGTGCAGAACAGTGTTAATATCCTTACCTTCAAATACAATTTTCACAGTTCTGTGTTGTCTACCTAATGCTGATATGTTTCGGAGGAAGGTGAGATTCCACTCCTTTTGTCTTCTCCTCTGAAAGTCTGTCAGATATGTAACTAGCTATAAAGGAAGCAGATAGACAATATGGTGATTTGGGGATATGATTACAGGAAATTAGTTATCACTGTGGATACAGTAATTGTGAACTAATAAACAGTGACTTTGCATAGTTAACAGTCTTCCAAAACTAAAATCTCAATATAAGAGATTCAGGACTGCAATGTTTTAGGCAAATCTATGGAAGAAAAGAATGAAACAAAATAAAAGTCATCATAAGGAGGCACATGAATGAATACTAACAACTCCTTTTTAGAGAACAGCAAGAGATGCTATAGGTGTTTAACGATTTTGATCCCTACTCCATTTACCTTATGTCCTCACTTTATGCAGACTAGAGCCAGCAAGCTGATTTGGGGATTGCTCATTTTTTTACCTGCTTCCTCAATGTATGTTATGCACATGAAGAGCGAAGTTTTTATGTGGATGGCCAAATTCTGTTGTATAGCATTGCACAGAACTCCACATAAATCACACAAGTTTTATTTGTCTCTGTGTAACTGAGAACAGAATTTGAGCTTTCGGGTATTTTATACTGAGACAAATTAGTTAACCGGGTAAAACCTTTCCTAAATAGAATAATTTTATCTATCATCTGCAGTGTTTACCTAGTAGTGCAAGACCATACAGAGGTTTTGTTCATGTTATTTTTATTTTACTTTATTTTTTCTCTCTCTCTCTAAATGGCTCACAAGATTAGTCATATAAGAATGACAGCTTTGACTTTCATACATAATTATCTTAGATCTGGTCTTTGTTAACTACCTGGTGTTTTACTGCAGGTTGTTACTGGAAAACAGTTGTTCAGAGGGCTACGTGGAAAAAGAAACAGAAAACTGGCTGGTATCCGTTTGTTTATTTTCCTCAAGGACACATACCTACATCCCTAAAACCCGGCATTACAAGTGCATTAATTTAAAGGTAAGGTCAGAGGTTAATAAGCATAGAAACTCTTTTGCCTGGAGATGGCGTTCTAGAGTAGGATTTAGGAGCATGTGAAAGGGGTGGTATTTTTTATAGTTGGAAAATTACAAAAGTTGAATGCAAACATTGCTCTGAGTTCTGTTGTTGGGTGACTATGCTGCTTCTAACAAGTGAGACAGAAGCCATATCGCCCTTCTGAAAAAGCCTGGGCAAAATCTCTGCAGCTCCACCACCCAGAAGGCTGAGGACTCCTGTGCCCTGGCTTGTGCATGCTGAGTCACTCTGCAGAAAGGAGCTGGGGCTGTCACTCCGTGTGTTTCCCTGCTTGGTCAGTGATATCACGGATGTTACCTTCGTTTATGTGAAACTCTGTGTAGGAGGGTGTCTTTCCCTTAGGGCAGGCTTTGCTTGTACTTAACAGCTGCAGCTGAGCTGGGGTGAGTTACACTGAGAATGGGGTATGTCTGGCTTCTCCCGGGCAAGAGGTTAAGGGCTCAGAGTGAGGTAGGTGTGAAGCTCAGGGGAACATCTGCTGGGATATGTCCAAGGTATGGGAAAGAGCTCTCACTGAACAGGTGGGATTCAGCTGAACTTTTCTTAGCTGTTGGGTGAGTTCACAGGAGAAACTTTTTGTCTGTCTGCTCACTCTGAAATGGGGTGTGGATGGGAATTTGAAAGAAGCCCAAAATGCCACTGAAAGTGATCAGAGTTATCTGACATGTTGTGTGTTCCATCTGGGTGTCTCAGGGTGCTGCTTGTGTTTTGTGAGCAAGAATTAACAAGAGGTGTTATCCTGGTAACTGCAGGACTTGGAGCTTAATACAAGATGTCCTGCGTAGCCATTGGCAGTGAATTGAGCTTTTGTGTGTTGTACATAAGTAGTTAAGGAAGTTAAGGAAGTTTTAGTTTCTGACTAATATTCCCCTTTGAGCTCTGACTAATACTCTACATACAGACCTATTCTTTTTTCATCAAATTTTATCATTACCAAAGGCAGGTACTGATTATACTGTGTCTGTTTTTATCTCTGCCCTTAATTCATCCATCATATACAGTATTAGCTTCTTATATTTGCCATTTATATTCCATTGTGCCTGGTAATTCAGGCTTTCTTTTATATAACTTGAGTAGCTGTGAATGTAGGCTCTGTGGACTTTTGCAGAGCAAGAGCAAAAGTAATTTCATTTCTATATACAGCATGCCCTTTCTCAATTTCACATGAGAAATACTTGCTTTTGAGCGATCCAAATGAGAGCGTTTT
This sequence comes from Tinamus guttatus, assembly GCF_000705375.1. The sequence continues at coordinate 120,531 of NW_010576433.1, read as the reverse complement.
GGCTTAGGCCACTCTGGCAGGTCACTTACGCTACTTGTCAGCAACACATTGATATACGCCAAAATGCATTGCCTTCTCATTTGTTTTTAACCTTAATGAAAGCTTGTCTAGAAAAGGTATGCTGGCATAGCAATAAGAAATGAGTCACCACCACCCTCTGCTATCCAGAAACAAAATGTCAGTTCTGCTGCTCAGTCTTCATTTCTTTACATAACCAAGGACCAGCCGGGTCTCATAGGACCTCTCTCTCTCCAGAGCCCCGGTTTATATGCATGGGTGTGTGAGGATTATGCGGCTTGAATTTCAGCAGAACTGCACAAAACTTTAATTCTCACTCCGCTTTCCTCCCCTTACTTCCTCTCTGAGTCATACGGGCTAATTTATTATCTTCAAGGTAAATTAGTGCGTTGTTTTCACCTGACTATATCATATATATAAAAGGAGCACTCAGTCACATAAGAAATAACCAGCCTTTCCTTTCTACATAAATACAGGTATTCATGTTAAAGCAAAGGGGGCATAAGTCATCCTGACAGCTGAGACATCTAGTAAACTGTGTGTGTTTATTGACAAAGTTATTAAAAATAAATAAATAAAACCAATTTCCATAACATAACTCTGAGGTTAAAGGGACCTGCTTTACTGTGATAGGACATCTGCGGTACCTTAGGTACTCCTAATGCAAGTGTTGTGGATATGCAACTCGTCTTTTCAAGTGTGGATCTTATAGTACTACCCACACCTAGTGTTGGATCTGCGTTGTGGTTGACAGGACTTCGTCTGCTCTGCCTGCAGCGTGTCTGTAGTGGGAGACTTCTAATGGCTTCCTCATAAACATTTTCCTGCCTAGATCAAACATATTGATCCTCAGAGCACTGTAATGAAGATATGTCTTTACGATTTTTTTAAGTCTCTTCAGGGTTTTTTTTTGCAAGGGTAGTGAAGCTTTTTAATTTTTATTCCAGATTAACTTGGGAGGAGGGAGAGGAGAAGGGGACTGTACATGTTTAAACAGCAAATGTATTTTTATAAATTTTTTAAAAATAATTAATCTTCAATTCCCTTCCTTCTCCCCGACAGAGAGGTAGCATATTACAGTTTGTTTTACCGATGAAGTAGGCTGAAGCACCGACAGGTTAATTGCTCCCTGACATGAAGTGAATCACTCATGGAGATGAAGCCTTCCTGAGTCCTAATGCAAAGTTCTCTGCTCTGACTTTTGAGTAGCTGTTGCTTAGTAGCACTTTTTTAACTTTTGCCTTAAACAGGTTGCATCTCTAGGCTTCAGAGCTTTACAACCGCATTAATCATGGAAAACATAAGTCAACCGGTCTTTTTTTTATAATTCAAAATACTTCAGTGGCCCCTTCTCCTTTCTCTTTTGTCTTTGGTATTTCATGCAAAATTTAAATATCTTATACAATAGTGGAAAATAGTAGATTTTGAGAATCTGTTTTATCTGTTCTGGATAATTCTGATACTGTGAACTGACATGAAAGAGAATTATCAAAAAGAGGAGAAATGTAATATAAACAAGCAAAAGCATGTTTCAGAGACCGTTACAACTTAAAAAGTTACTTCAGAGAAGTCGGATTAGATGCATGCAATTTTATTTTATTTTATTTTCTCCTCCTCAAATGCTGTTTGCAAAATGGCAAACTAAAGATAAGATCCAGGAGGTTGTGGAATTTTTGTTTTGTTCTAAAGTGAAAAAGGCTGTAGGTATTGAAAGTCATTCTGGATGCATCTTGAAGACTGTGCTACTTTTCTGCATATAGGAAAAAATATGCATATATCTGTGCAATTGTGTTTTTCATATGAAAATAGATCCTCCCAGTCAAATCCTTTCTGTTTCCTTTTTCTTCTGTCTCCTTCAGATTGTGGGATTTATTTATTTATTTTGCAATGTTAGTATTGCTGGTAAGAAATAAGGCTGCAGATAGCATCCTTAATTTAGAAAAGATTTAAAAGATGCCATTACTGTTTACATGGTAGAGTTAAATACTGAAATACAGCTCACAAATATAGCAATGCACTCTAGATATTTAAAAGCTTAGCAAGTTACCAATGCTGGCAACAGAAGGAGATAACAACAGATATGGTTGGGAAGCCCTTGGGGAAAAATATTTCTAGTCAGAAAATAAAGATGTATTTATTTATTTATGTATTTTTAAGGGAAGGTCCTAGGTTTTGGAGCAACTTCTGTTAGGAAAGAAGTCACTCCGTGTTTGCTAAATGTCTGCTGACAGAGAACCAGCCCTCACACAGTGCTAAGTGCAGAGTCAGGTTAATGTTCTGCCTCTTTCAAGGTGTTTCACATCCTGAAAACATTTTGGGTGCTCTTTCTAGGTTTTCACAAAAGCCACCACCTTAAACCCATCCAAAGGCTTCAGTGTTTTGTCAGCATTAAAGTGACAATGTTTCATCCCCTGACATTTTCAAATATATCAAATTTTGATATGATATTACTGCAACAGCATAATCAAAAGTGAGGGCTGCCTGGAATTAAGCTGCATGTGAACATACACCTATTTACACCTGGACATACAGAGGCTGGGAAAAGTGGTATGAATGATCAAGTGACAGACATGGGAAGGTAACTGTTCAGGTAGGGGTGTGGGAGTGATGGCACAGGGAAGTGATTGGAAGTGAAGTTTGACTGGATGAACTAATCTCCTGAAAGAGGTTTGGTGTAAACCAGCCTGGCGAATACTCTGCTGCTGCATTGTGTTACTCCAGAGGGGCCAAGGCAAGTCAAAATGTTTGTATGATTTGTCCAAAAAAAATTGCATGTAAAAGAAAAATGTCCTTCTCCTGATACTTTGATATGAATTCCATGGGAAAAGTATGTTACAGTGTACTTGGTTTTACTGCAGGAAGTATTAAGTCTTACAAAAATGCAATTGCCAACAAAAGCTATATTTAAAAGGAGTTTAAGGAGCATGTATCAATCCTCTAGGATAAGAGTATATTATAGACAAATTCTCATTATTCCCAAATTAAGCATTCCAAATCTAAGACATTTTAAGAGTGAGATTAATCTTGAGATGAAATCCAAAAGTGGTGAAGGTAGAACACCCACACAGCTCTAGCAATGGTGCAAGGAAAGATTTCGTACCTGTTGGCAAAGGAAGGAAATGTTCATAAGCTGAGCTGGAGAAGTATAGTAGTATCTTTAAAATATCAATTTTCTCTTACCTGGACCATAGTTCTAAACTATCTTAATTATATTCATGCTTGTTTCATGATATCACAACCTTGCCATATGCAAACAGTAGCATATGTCTGAAAAATATGGACTAGCAAATTAACACCAATTAGCTGGCAAATTAATTATTAGTAGTGAATATGTAACTGTCCAGGTAAAATGCTGCTGCTTATAAATCATGAGAATATATATATATATATGTATATTTTTGCTTGAGAGAATTCAAAGCTTAATACAAGCACATTTCAGCCTATGGATGTTTCCAGGCTATTTCCCTTGACTGTCATCAACCATTTGTTCATGAGTGATTGACCTTTAGAAACTGCACTGTATTGCTTTTGCTCCACGATTAAAGAACAACAGGGCTCAGAAAAGGGAAGACAAATTGGATTTCATTGTGACCTCTTCAATGAATTTAGCATGTGTCTTTTTGTGAATAAATGTTCTTGAAGGTGTGCAAGCCTTGTGTTCCTGTGAATGGATCACTTGTACGACTTATGTTTTAAAGTCACTGAATATCTAGTTTTTACTTAAGAATTAGGACAAAGCTCTTGAAATGTTTGCACTTCTGAATATAGTTCAACAAAGCTTTGATATATTACTTTCAAGTTCTGCTGGAGAGTAGTAGGTAATTTAGAGAATTTATTTTTCTGGGAGGAGCTATGTATCTGTATTTTCAAGGGAGCAAAGTTTATGGTTGGACATGAAATAGAGAGTTAACATCTTGGAATTTGTAGCAGTCGCAATTATTCAAGACATTGTCCTCAAATATTTAAGCATGTGCCTCTGTTTGAGGAAAGACTGGAGGCAAAAATAGAAAATTGCTGGCTCTGTGTGTTTTGAGGGGATGTGAAGGATTCAGGAGGTTGAAGAAACTCTGATATACAGCTAAAGTCTGGGAAAGCAGGATTCAAGACTTGAGAGAAAATCCTATACTCTGAGTAGAGAGGAATGTGGGAGAGGAAAGAGATTTTCATCCCTTGAGCATGTGCAGAAGGCCCCCCTAGGTGAAAGGAGGTGGATTTTTAACTCCAGTAGTAAGATAAGAGAATGTTAACCAAGTGTGCACAGAAGTTGGTTTGTGCAGAAACCTCACAAATGCATCCTTCATTGTCATTTATGGGGTTATTTGAAGAAAGTTCATTCAGGAAAAGAACAGGGAAGGCCTGATATAAACATTGCCAATGGACTCAGGATAGGGGATGGGAACTCCAAGAGAGTAATGCTCCTGAAAAAGCTCATAGGAACCAGTAGTAAGGTAAGGCAGGCTGTTCTGTAAGGTTGTCCTTACACTGGGTTATAGGCAATGCTTTACAGAGCGTGCAGAAACTGTCTGTGGTCCTGATGCAAGAGGAAAAAAGGCAGGCTGTTTATCTATTCATGGCAATATATATATTTTTTTCAAATAAGGAGGAGGGTAGTTAAGTCAATAACTAATTACCTGTATATATATATATATATATATATATATATATATATATATATATATATCTATATATATGTATATAAATGGGCACTGTCCTTTTGTTATTATCACTAGCTCAGTGTTCTTTATATTTTCATATGATCTGTTTGTGAACAGAGCACAAGGTTTAGTGTCACCAGGTTGTGTTCCAACCTTTTGTGCCAATTTCTTCTCTAAAGGAACTGTACCATGGAACTTAACTACTATTCAGATAAGTGTGTTTACTGTCATAATTAGAGCCATTGTTATCTAGTACATTTTAACTTCTCTGTTGTGACAATAATTGCCTCAGTGAGACTTTCATCTCTTTAAAGAGGGCATATGTTAGAAGCAGAACAGTTCTTTCGCAGAACTAAAAGCAATAGACTAAATATTGTGGCTGATGTGAATGTACACAGGAAAATAGTTGATCTAAAATCAGAATTAAGCCTATGAAGTGGTAAGGCCACCAGTGCCAGTATGAAACTGCACAGCACACTTAATATCAGAACTGATTTTTAGTGTTATTAAGGTTGCTATAATAGCAACTCAGAGATTTTTTTGTAACAACTTGCATTACTTAATTATCAGCTATCAATGAAAGCAAAAGAGTTGATTCACATTTTTACAGCCATATATTTGTATTGCATCTGGAATTAAAAAAAAAAAGACTTTTTAAACAATATAAGTCAAATCCATCTGATCAGCCTTCTGGATAGAGGGAATGAAATATCATCCTAGTTCATTTTCATAAAACATACCAATGTTTGTGAAATGGCAAATGCTTGTGAAATTGTGCTTGTCAAATGCTTGTGAAAAGGCAAATGTTTGTGAAATGGCAAAAAAAAATCACCAATGCTCCCTCAATTGAAACATGACATTTGTTTAGAAGTAATGAAGATTAGGTCACATTTTTCCTCTGCAACATCAGGCAATTTTAATGTGACTCATTACAGATCGCTTTTCCTCTAGAAAAATCAAAACTGCCATAGAGTTATGAGATTGAATGTGATATGATACATGACGGCTGAACTATGGCTCAGTACTGCAACTGTGCACAAATAAATTTGAAACATGACATTTGTTTAGAAGTAATGAAGATTAGGTCACATTTTTCCTCTGCAACATCAGGCAATTTTAATGTGACTCATTACAGATTGCTTTTCCTCTAGAAAAATCAAAACTGCCGTAGAGTTATGAGATTGAATGTGATATGATACATGATGGCTGAACTATGGCTCAGTACTACAACTGTGCACAAATAAAGGCTTTATAAGGAACACACACTAATGGATGCTAATTTCAAGTAGTACTGAAATTCCTATGGAAAGGTTCATTATGTCTCTGTGATTGCCAAAATAATTCCTTGTCATGAGTAGCAGATATATGAATGTTAAAGAAACAATAATGTTTTTCTCCTATTGTGTGGAGTACTGGGCAACAACCACTACTGTTCTCTGTATCAGCTTTTTCTAGATACCTGTTCCCGAACAGCAGCAATCTGTTATGACAGCCTTTTCTATTCCGCAGGACTACAAAGCATCAGTCTTTTGTCAATATGCATTCATACAATTACATACTGATGCATTCACTTAAAGTAAACTGCGTGGTGCAGCTGACAATTAATCTGCTATTAGATACACTAAGTACTCCACTTGGAGTCGATTCCTGCAACTCTATGAATATTAAGATAAGTTGTTATCTTTTGGAGTAATGCATGTACACTTTGCTTACCCCCATGGTATATATTTCAGAAGATGGGAAATCCATTTATTTAAAATACCATGTAGATGCGCATAGTTTTGTCATAAAGCTGAGAATACCACTCTTTGTGGTTACTCAATGAGATACCTTGACCTCGGGGTTGACAGGGGTGTGCTCTCTTTGATGTGCTTTCTCTTCAAAAAGAGCTCCTTTTTCAGGGAACAAAAGGTTTGTGCAGGGTGTTCTTGCTTCAACAAGTTTAGGAAAGGACTTATAAATGAACAGCTTGGCAGAACATGCACGTTTGTGCCAGCTTAGACACAAATACAGACCTGACAATTGTGAGATTAGCAGAGCATGCCAGCGTGTCTTTTAAACACAGATGTAAAATATTTTGCTGACCTATGAGTTTCTCAGTCGAGTCTGGATCCTTTTCTGCCTTCTTATTGTGGGGACATGGCTGCACAGATGTCTGTCAATATAGGCAACATTTCAAAAACAGATAAGATTTTGCATGTATGTTTGTATTAAGGAGGTCTTAGTGTTTGCATGCTCCTAGCACAAGACTAGGTAAAACATATTTGTTCCATTTTTTTTTTCATTCACACCTGTGGTATAGTCTCTTGGAAAAAACTTCAGTTCCTTAAAGTTAGATGGATTTCCAGTTGACTTTAAGGGTGCCACTGGAATGTCTTCCCTGTGTTGTGCTGTTCATAATGCAAGTAAAAAGAATATTTGTACAGTAGATCTTGCAGCTGCATTGAAAATGTTAGAAAAGACTTGTGTAATTACAAATGCTTATATTACCATAAGTGTGAATTTGTAGACTAGGGAACAGCTTTATATATATATACACATACATATATATATATGAGCTATATGTAGAATTTGCAGCATCTATACATTATTTATCAATGTTCTTTAAAGCAGGGGGTTTGTAAAGAAAGTATGAAAATTACCATACTCTTTAGCAGCACTTTCATGGCAAAGCTTCTGCACAAAGGTATGGCTATAGCCAAACTATAGCACCATGTAATAAAGGACAGCCTCTCATAAGAGCAAGAAGCAATGGCATAAATCCCTTTTTATAGAATTCATAACATCGCAGGTTGAGAATACAGATGTGCATTCACCAAATGGATGTCATGAAGTTCTTGTAGCTTCCTCTATCCGCATGGTCTTAGAAACAAGGGTAAAAAGGACATTAAAGTACATGAAAAAGGGAATATGATGCCAAAGATGGGAAGCACTGAGGTAATGCCAGGAGTGCACAAATATGCCATACTGCCACCTCTTCACTTAGGCTGAATATAAAGAAATACAGTATGGTGCGTAATACGCTGCCAAACTCAGTTTTTTTAAGTTCTAGTGGTTATTATATCAAATGACAGCCTACAGTAAAAAGACACGGCCTTCTTCAGAGCATCTTGGACTGAGCTTTGCTGGTGATGCTCTCTCCATGGTCCTAGGTCCAAGCAAAAGTTGTCTTTCTTATTTGTGCACTTGTTAATGGTCTTATTCCCTGTTCAGTCAATTGCAGATATATGTATAATACTCCTAGAAATAGAGTTAGGAGGAAAATAACTAATAACAGATAACAGGCCAGTGGGGCCACACTGGAGAGATACCGGGTGTCCCCAGTGTCTTGCTTTTGGCAGGTCAGAAGCTTATATGAAATCAGCTGTCTTGTGGATTTGGGGAAATGGAAATGTGAAGAGTATATATGTATTTTTATGAAAGTTTTAAACATTCACCTCCAGTTAGATAATGAGAAACAAAATTCAGGCCTCCTTAATGCAAGAAGCTTCATTTACAAGATTCCTGTCATTAGTATGAGGCGTCTCATGTTTATGAGGAATTACAGAGTCGAGAAAACATTCAAAAGATATTATACCCCTGCTCCTCAGGGATTTTATTTGGTACATGTGAATCTATTGAAAATAATTTAAAATGGATATGCAGTACAGTCTGTTTAAAAAAGAGAACATTAGACAACTTTA
>NW_010576433.1:88096-112100 GCF_000705375.1 Tinamus guttatus | reverse complement strand
CAAGGAAGAATAATGATAAAATAGATCCTGCCGCAAGGTTTTGTATAGTAGGTGGGCTCTTTTGCAGGTTCAATAAGACATTGTGTGTGTCCTGGTCAACATGCAGATCTTAATTTGTTTTTCAGGCTCTATTGATTGTTTTCAGGTTATATTCAATAACAAGCAATGACTGTGTTTCTTTCTCACAACAGATAGACTCATATATAAAGGAAGAAGGAGAATTTATTTCAGAGGTTAGCTGTTTTCTGCCTAAGTATGAAAACAGAGAAATAATAAGTAATAAATCACTCGGTGATATTTTAGCTACCTGTATTTTACTAGTATTGGTCACAGTCAACTTTATTTAAGAGGCAGTTTACATTCAAAGCCTCTGTGATGGTGTTTTTTTTTTTTAATCCTCCTGTGGTAGATGATTAGAAAGTTGCTTCTTTCTGTGTAACTTTGTTCGTGTGTTGCAAGAGGTTCAGGAGAATCACAAGCCGTGCTGAATGCTGAATTATTCACTTCGCTCCTCAGAACCTTGAACTCCACCAGCATGGTCAGGATCTCTGTCAAAATGTTACCAGAAAGTCTGTGAGCTGGTAAGAGAGACATTCTTCCTTTATTCTTAAACACAATGTTCTCTTAAAGTGTGCCCAGAAAACAGCAAACATTTGTCTTCCAAGTTTTATTTGTTGCTCTTTGGAGCAACAAATATGGGATGCTTTATCTTGTTAAAGTACACCGCTTTCAAAAGAGAAGGCAAGAAACTGAAGGGATCCTCTTCCTCCTCCAAATTAAACTTAGCAATTTTTTTTTTTTTTTTTGTTAAGCAGCCCAACTCACTACCCATGCAAAAAAAGCAATTTATTTAATGGAGCAAATTACAAATGAATGTTAAGAAAAGCTTGGAAGTTAGGAGAAAGTGTATGTTCTCTTCTTTGGACTTGTAACAGATTCTGAAAATAAAGTGAAAAAGAATGTAATTTCTGAAGGCTGATTTGCTGCTTTATGTTTCCAAATGTTTAGATGCCTGTTGACTCACCTCAGACTAAGTTAAAATTTGTTATGGATTTTGTGTTCAAATCTTGTTTGGATGATTAGAATATAAAGACTGTTTCCCTAAAAATCCTGCAAAGTTCTTTTTTTCTTTAATTAAAGAAAAACTAGTTTAATGTATATGGCATCATAAGAGATTGAGGAGTATAATGTAACAATGGCATTATTTCATTTTTTATTAGAATTATTCTTGCTTAAGGAGAAAACTCCAGTATCACTTTTTTAGTAATTCATGATGAATTATTTAATAAAAACCAAGTTAGTACTTATTTCAACTTTGGCATGACGGCAGCACAGCATGGGCTGCACTCGTGCTGGTTTTAGCTGCATCTATAGATAATGATTATAGGCCACATTTCTCTTTGGTTTAATTCCCATCTGTTCAGTGGCTTTTTTTTAGGGGTTCGTGGATTTACTGTGGCACTCTGCACATTTATGTGACTCAGCAGAGTCATTGTGCCTGAACGCAGTATTTTGTTAAATCTAAGAGAAATCTAGAGTTCTTTTTCTAATGGCTATACAACATTATATTAAGGGTAAGGATTTTTGTTTGTATCAAAACATTCCTTTACTGATCACAGCATTTTTTTTTCTCTTGGAAGACCGAATAAGATTTGATATTGTTACTAGAGAAATTCTACCAAAGACAAAGACATATTAGTGAGTAACAAGTTTCTGACACATATAATGAAAAGAGACTAGAAAAAGGCTTATCCCACTTCAAAGAAAGTAGGAAGCGTGCTTCCTGATCTGATGACTTTCTATCATCTATGTGAAAGGCAGAACTGTGGCTGCAAGTGAAGATTCTTGTTCTGGAAGTTCTGGAATTGTTTCCACTTTGGCTAGGATCTCTCTTGAAATGGCACATGATAAACTGAGAGCTGGTAAAAAGCCTGTTGATGTTTTATGAGTAGATATTAATTGTAGGTAACAAATCTGAGTGCTTCTTTTTGTCATAATAGTAGTAACAAGTCTATATGCTAAGAAAAGTCTAAGCTCCTCCACATTACCAATTGCTAATTATGGTTCCATAATTCATGGTGCTGAATTATTTCTGTAGAGCAATGAATAGAAAATACATCCACCTGTAATAGATTATGTTGATTGGTTTTGTTGGCAGATGTGAGAGAGCATCATTGCTCATTAGATGGGGAGCTTAATTGGTTTTCTCCAGAATTACATAGACAATATTCTCTTAATCTGTTCACACATGGGGTACTTAATTTCAAAATTTCTGAATTATTGTTTAATTGTTAACATTTTTCATACAGTGGTTATTCTGTGGTGTGGATTTATCATAGAAATACTGATTTGTCCTTTATGTGGGATGGTGTTATGGATGAAAAGGTTATATGGGAAATATTCACTGTGACCTGCCTCCTCCACTATTTGCTTGAGAAGTGGCATTTTTGAGGACAAGTCTTCATTCCTACTTTCTACAGGTGCTAGTTGTGGTGCAATGTAATAGAAGCAGTTTCTTCTATTGTAGTTCTTTGGGGAACTATAACATAAATTGAGTATATCAGCAAAATCAGTCTCCCAATGGCATTTAACAATTTGAATTGTTTCCATATCACTAAGGGAGCTTCTTCATAAGAAGGCTTTCAAAAACGGATTCCTTTTCTGAGATTTCCAAAGAGGTCCAGTTTTAAATCTCCTGGACTGCTTTGAACATTTACCTCCTTTCCTCCCTAACCCCAAACTATGTTTCTTTGGCTGCCAAAAAAAGAAAAAGAAAAGAAAAGAAAAAAAAAAATGGAGCTCCAGTTTGGGCAATGAGTCAAGTCTGTATTTATCCCGGGTTTCTTCCTTGTTTCCTTGCCATAAAGTTGGGGAAAATTCTCTGCCATAAAGTTGGGGAAATCCTTCCAAACTGAAGAATGATCTGCAGATATTTCTGATTAGAGTAAGAGTGCTTTCAACTGCAAATGGGTAAGTGCTGTAATGTTAATGAACTGATGCTGTAGTTAGCTTTTTGAAGCAGGGAATGGCTTAGTCTCTTGAATTTTTTTTTTCTCTCTGGAAGCTGAATTTGGCAATGTCTGAAATGCAGGAAGAGGAAAGAGGGGAAACAAAAGCATTTTATTCTCTTTAAAATAGCAGGATGAGAGATGTGGATCATATATAAAGAACATATCTGTGGTCCCCCTTCCCTCTCCCTGTTTATTATGTGTGATCTGTCTAAGTTAGAGACTGTTTTAGTGGGTGACTAGGAAATACATAGTGGTGTCAGGAACAAAGGAGGCAAATGATTAAAAATATCAAAACCCTTAGGAGAAGTAATCCTGGAAAAAGCACATCTGGTGTGCCCTGGAGGGAGAAGAGTGTCCTGGGCTATTTTCAAAGCTTCATGCTTGAGCCCACCCTGACTGAACCCTAGCAAAATGCCAGGAGATTGTCATAATATAGTCCAGGCCTGCTTTTAGAGAAGGAAAATGAAACGCGTAGCCAAATGAGAAATGTGTCATTACTATAAAAGGATATTGGCTATAAATACTGTTGAAGCTGATCCTTTGAATGGTGATAGATAAATCTTAGCAAAGGAGAGGCAGCACATTTTAGGTGAACAAAATCAAACTCTTCAACATTTCAGGATTTTAGGAGGCAGGACTATCTCAAAAAGAAAGGGCAGTATAGAGAGCTCCAGAAAGCATCTTTAAATTTTATGCTAAAAACACACAAATAAGAATCGGTACTAGAAAATGCCTGAGTAATTTAATTGGTTAGACTAATGCCTTTCTACCAGCTGGCCTGGCAGAATGGAGAATTTTGTGGAACAGCTTGCAATGCCATTTCCAGGATTGCTCTCTACAGATGTCAGCACCTTAGATGACATCCATGCATCAGCTTAGAAGATGGATAATCCTGGAAAAAAAAAAAGTGTATATGTAGGTGTAATGTAAAGGAACTAGAAAGGAAGGAAGAAAAACTAAGACCTTTTGAAATGGCCACGATTCCCAAAATGAGGGACTTTGGCATGCTGATGTGGAGCTCCAGAGTAGCAGACCTGGGCCAGTCAATGCACACAATAGAGTATTTGCAGTTTGACTAGAAAAAAAAGAAGAGATTTGCAGACAGCAATAACTTTTGGGCTCAGAAGAGCTCGAGAGGCATCTACATACCATGCTCAGGTTTCTGAAGGCAGTGTGGATATAACTTGTTCGGCTGGACTTGTTGCTCCTCTCAGGGTAAGAAATTCCCTTTGGGAACTCCCAGGTGGAAGTAGAAGAGTTTCAACCATATTCATTATTATATCATTGTTCTTGAAACAACAAAGAGGTAGATTCCAGACTAACTGTTCTTTATCTCTTACAACAGTCCATTTAAGGTCACTAATATTTATGTAACTTCGACAAACACTCCACTGCCTGCTTTAAAAATGATATTCATCTCCAAGGAGAGAGAAAGGCTGTATTCACATTACTGTTCTGGTTTGGAGCAGTGTTGTGCATGCCCTGATGGCCCCTGCTCACCATACACTCCAAATTGCTCCAAATGCACCATAACCTTGATGGGGAAATGCAAATCAGATGCATACTGAGCAGATACACTAAGCCATGTGCATGGTAGGGATGTTCAATGCAGGGGACCAGGCTAATTTTGTCTGAGGTAACCCTCCCAAATAGCTTTTAATGAGGGGTCCCAGCACCAGCTGCATTATTTGTGGATCTATCCTGTTATGCTAAGGTATTTGATGTTGTAGACATAGCCAAAGCTGATCCGTGCAGTTCGGGTGAAACATCAATATTAGGCTGCACTAATCACACACTGGCAGGAAAATAGATTTCTGAGGTCACCTTTCTCTTGTTCTAAGGGACTACACAGTCCTGATGTTAGTAATGTCTAAATTTGAGAACATGTGTTATTTATTTGGATACAATCCATGCTGGTATAATTCAAGCTGACTGTTAAATATTGGTGAGTAAATTTCACAAAAGAACTGACAGCATCTTTTTGGTGAACAGACATCTAAATTATGTAAAATTGCTTACCACAATGAGTCTCATTAATTAGTACCAGGAAAAAATAATCATAGCCATATAAAATAGACATAAAACTGCCAAACTAAATGAGGAGCTTTTTTGGTGTGTTAAAATATATGATTAGCTGAAAACAGTGAAGTATCTGGGGTTCCTGATATTTGTTTTCCTGCTTCCAAGTCATTTGGTCCATTTACTTCACATTACTATCTCTTGTCCTCGGCTGTGCAGGTTAAAATACAGTTTTAACAAAAACTGCTGATGTTCTTAGAGACTCAGTCATTTATGTTCTCACCAGAATCTAATGAAACGGCCAAAAGCATGACAAGGCTGGAACCAATTCAGCAGCATCACATGGCATCACTGATCCAGTGACTCAGGCTGGACCAGTGCCCTAGTCTGATGTCCTAGATGTAGCAGGTCACCCTGGCAAGCCCAGCCACTCTGGGCGTGTGTGTCGGCCACTGGGGCAAGTGCCTTGCTCTCTCGAGCTTAATTAGAGGCTTTCAACCAGCAAACGAAACACCTTCCTTTTTCTGCGGAAAGAGGTGTGAGGGAGAAAAAGATAAAAATTGCCTTTTTAGAAGAAAGGAGTTGGTTAGGGGTTGCATGGTAAGTAATACACTTTGTCTCCTTTCCTTTTGCATGTGTAGTATACACTGTATTTATTTTAACTGGAAGAGCTTTGTTCTCCCAGAAGTTGAGCTGTGATTTTGCTCAACAGTAAAATAGGAGAAAAAGTATCACTTCAGGTTTAAGAGTATTAAAAACCTGGAATTACCTGAAATAACCATGGTAACAAGCTCTGAAGTAATGGCAGTTGCTCATATTACCATAGAAACGGGACCTAAAAAGTGGAAATTACCTATAATTTATCTCTGTTGCTTACTGTGACAATAATATAACATATATTTTGTGCAAAGTACACACATACTTGGCTATAGTAACTGTCAAGAAGTTATTCAAAAATTATTTAAAGATATTCAAAAGGTACCATTTATTACTTTGTTGCCATGGTTATTTCTCATTATTAGTCCCCACAAGAGTAACATCCAAAAAAATGGACAATTTTAATGAAGTGTAAAATTTTGTAGATATTGATATAATAACAAACAAAAGATAAACTCAGATTGTGTTACTGCTAAATAGGCTAAAAATGTTTCTTGTAGTTTTTGATAAATAGTAGTTTCCTATCAGAGTGGCTGTCTATTTGAATAGTGCATTTGCTGAAATAGCAGGCAGTGTAGCTGACGAGAAGTTGGTGCCACAACCCAGGGAATTTGGTGGCTTATGGAGACATCTTGGCCGTGAAATACCTGAGACCTTCATAGGCAACTTGCTGTGATTTTATAGGAAACTCTCCAACATCACTGAGTGTGATACCAGACCTTCGACTCTTATTAGTGTGGATTTCAGTGTCACAGGGATCAGTGCTGTGGTGACTGTGAAGTTAGGTCAGGTGAAGGACATGCAAAGGTTATCTTAATGAATCTCTTAGTACTGATGATCTTTGGTACAGGGAGCCTGTGTAGATGGAAGCAGGGTGAGAGAGATGCAGGTGTGTATTGGAGTTGGGGTGAACTGAGGAAATAGGTGGAGAGCTATGGAGATGGCTCAGGAAATAGGTGGAAGGAAACAGAGGGTTTAGAGAGAACTTTTTCTCAGGAAGCATGGAGGAGGAAGACAAGATAGGGATGGTGGAAAATCTGGTTGTAAAATAAGCTGGGCAATCCTGAAGAAGGGATTTATTTTGAATTCTCCACCCTCAGAACTTCTGAAGGTGGAAAGGGGAAGACAGTGTGCTGAAGATGGATAAAGGGCAAAGGAGCACAAAGCACGTTTTCAGGATGATCACACAGTGAGCCAGGCATCTCTTTGCTCCTCTGCATCTTTGGAGAGGTAGCTGGTAAAAATCAGAGGAAGACATTGCAGTGATTCAGCTAGAAGTTTTGCTCTTCTCCCTGGAAGATACTAAGACCCCAACAACCACAGTCATTAAATTGTAAAGGCTAGTTTGGAAAACTGAGAAGAATAATTATTCTAACCTCTTGATGCATTTCCTATATTTCTCCCATCTGCTTCACAGTTTAGACTCTTGCTTCGTCTGAGATGCTGCAGCTGGGTACTCTGAGCTATTTGGCACAGTCAGGTGGAATAGATGTTGTGTGTGGCAGAGGATGCTTAAATCAGAAACACTTTTTTTTTTTTTTTCTTTTTAGCAATTTCAGTAATCTGTTCCAGCTTTGCAGCTTCACTTACAGTATGGACAGTAAGGGCTGCTATCAGTGAAGGGTAAATTTAGCATTTCTCTTGTCTTTTCTGGCTGTTACGCAAGGACTGAAGTGAGAGCTGAGCGTGTGCATGGACTGACAGGGTGGATGGTGACCAAGAAGGTGGGTAGATGTCATTCTGGGCAGTGAGGAGGGAGGTGCAAGTGTGTGGTTGTAAACTGATGAGGTTTCAGCACAGGAAACGGATAATTTTGCTTCTGCATCAGTGCAGCAGGGCTCTATTCTACAGGGGAGCAATTAACTGAAAAATTCAAACATAGATGATGCCTCTGACCCAGCCAAGAAGCTCTAATTGTAACACTGGGAATTGAGGTGACAAAGAAAGCCAATTGCATTGTATAGTCTTGGAAAAGACATTTAAGGAATCAAACTACTTGGAGATTATGCAACAGCCAAAGTCTCTATGGTATGGACAACTCTTTTAAAAAGCAAAATAGCAATACAGCATTCAATATCTTAAAGCTTTTCGTCAGGCACCAAGTGAATATTTATAGTTATGAGTATAATATATTAAATGGTGCTCCTTGTTGGCTATGCTAATGTTGAGATTACATTACTAAAAACTGTATAATAAGGGGCTACTGATAATTAACGCTGTATAAATCTCAATAACAATAGCTAGCTGAAACAACAAGATTTCAGTCTTTCTATTAATGTCTACAGGCCTGGGATTAGATTTAACTGAATTCCTAAGGGCAGGAGTATTCACAATTATTAAAATTATTTAACTGCTGTTAAATAATGCCATTGAATAACCACAAGGCAGCAGACAGTAGCAAAAAAAAAAAAAAAAAAAAAAAAAAAAAAAAAAGACCATAACACAATTCCATGCAGGAATAAGATTCAGCTTTGATAATTCCAGCATTTTATAAACTACTTGCTTTCATATAGTAATGAAAAAATATACACCTGCATATATTTCATTGCAGAGAAAACAAATGAAGCCCAGTCTAAGGAGGGCTGTGTTTAATCATGAAATGTGCAACATTTGGCTCTGGTGAATTAGCCATTTGTCTCACCAACGCGAAGTCAAGGGAGCTGGAAGCCCAGTGGACAAATTCAGTGCTTTTGTATGTGTGCCCTCTAGGGACCTTGGTAAGAATTTGGAAAGGATGCAAAAAGACCTGCTTTCAGCATCCCTACTTGTATCTTCGTTAATGTGATCCTCTAGTTGCAGTAACAGCTCCACTCCCTTGGTATCATTAGCATATCCATCAAAGAGATGTGCATGATTTGGGTCAGAGGAAAATGAATAAGCACAATGAGTTTTTGTTATAGGACGATTTGTCTTATGGCTTCCACAGATAAGAAATCCACTGTAAGACTTATCCAAGCTCTATCATATCTCAGAATCCATAGTCTCATTTCTGTATGTTTAGCAGGGTTTGCCTTGCTTATAGGGCTTGTCTTTTTATTTTTTTATTATTTATTTATTTATTTTTTTGTGAAAAATGAGAGAGTATTTGCTGGACTTGAGTATCTGAACACTTAGGAACTTTTTTTTTCCTAAAGTAAATGTTTTGATTAACTCATTTCTGCTTTCATTAACGCAAATCGTATCGATCAAATAGCTTCTGAAAAAGGCATTAATATTTGAAGCCTCCCAGATAGAAAGGCAGCAGTGATATTAATCTTTTCACTTGTATAACACCAGTTAAATTATCAGTATTCTGTTCCATCAGGCTTTCCAGAAACCCATGCATTCAGCTCCTGTGTCCCAGCAGTACCAGTTAATTTTTGACTGAATTAGGAGCTCGTGAATTCACTTCTTGCGGATCTTGCTGACCTGATTTTGGCATTTATTTCTGGGCAGCTCTTTCTAGATATTTATCCTTCTCTTCCTCTGTTGTTGTGGCCGGATCAGCTCAAGTCAGATATTGCCTTCTGATTTAAATTAAATTATTAATTTATCAAGCATATATTTTTGTAAATGTAGCCATTACTAACTTTTTCATACTTGTTGAGGGCAGAAAGATCCGGCATCCTGGTAAAGTCTGAACAGTGGAACTGTTAATGTTTCAAGTGTATAAACTGCATAATACTCAAACTATTCTCCATAGAGTCTTTCATGGAAGTGCTCAGAGTTGAATCACTAAAGAGCTGTGAGTTACAAGACTGGTGGAATTGGTATGATAGATATCAAGGACTTTGTTGCTTGTGTGCGAGGTTAGAGGAAAACTGGGGGAAAATTGCAGAATCACTGACACAAGCCATCCCCACCTTCTTTCCTCGAGTGGCCACATTCTGTAGCATGACTGCAAAATTGCTAAGTGGAACAGCAATAGCATAAGTCCTTGAATAGCCTATGAAATTCATTCGCTTTTATGTTTACATTGAAGAAACTACCTGTCAAAAGTCATAAGACATCTAGTAACAATTTGAATGAGGTGGCTCTAATTTTTAGTGTATTATAACCTTGTAGCTCAGTAATACAGTATTGACATTACTAGTAGCAGGCCATAAGATTTGTACTGAATTTGAAAGGCCTCAAAATTGCTCTGTCTGAACTTTTCTTGACCTGTCGGCAGCTTTGTTTTACTTAGTTCAGCTACACTTGCAATTTCTTTAATTGACCAGGTGTCTGAATAACTTATTTTATTTTTCTTATCTTTGCACAGTACAACCATAGCTTTATACAGATAGCAGTAACAAGCAGATATTCTGTATAGAATGAGGTGTTTATGACTCTAACATAATGGTGTTAGAGAAGAGGCCTTTAGAATTGTAGACATGGGATGCAGCATAGAACAGTAGGCCAATAAGACATGATTCTTGGTGCTAGAGACCCCATGGCTATAAACAACTCGGTGGTGATCTGTTAAAGAAATGCAAACCTGGAGCAGGACAAAACTGATTTTAAGGGTAGCAAAGAGAATAAAGTAATAGTACCTAATATACATAAAAAGCATCACATATAGTAAATCTGCATGTGCTGTGGAAGTGCAGATAGATGAAAAGAACAAACATGTAAAAGCCTATTAGCAAACATGTAAAAATGACCGCAAGTGGATCCTGGAGTGAGAAAGAAGAAACCACCAATATGAAAATCATATTCCTCCTGGCAAAGAATTAGATGCTGATGACTTGCCGTAACACTCACCATCACAAAGGGGAAAACTTTAAAATGTAGGACTCAGAGGAGCAATGGGGTAGAAACCTAACAAGATTTTGTACAGCAATTTTAGCTGTTTATTACTATTATTTAGGCATTTCCTGTATTCTAACTGTATCATTATTTTTTCTTTTTCTGGAACATTAGTTCTGGACTAATAACGCTTAGACTTTTAAGACTTCAATTATATTAACATAAACTCTTGGTATTTAAGGCTGTATTTTCTCTTTTTTCCATAAACAAGATATTGAATATAACAATATCTCCTTCCCTCTCTGAGAAGTATGGTTAGGAAGCTTAATTTTAAACCTAGGAAAAGGTTTGTAAGTACATGGAATGTAAGTACATTCATGCCTGACTGTCTGGTGGTATCCAGAACTTCACATCCCTATTTAGACTCCCAAAGGTGAGTTTAATTACTTCAATAAAAAACATGCTTGTGTTAAACTTGCCTTCTTACTTAGGTGCCTAAGTTAAATAGTGTGAATATGCCCTTGGGAGATGCAAAGCTGTGCTTAGGACATCTGCATGAATCTCGGGGGAAAACTTACAATCTCTAGTTTGTAAGTATATTTTTCATGTTTTCTGCTTAAAATATATTTCCTTAGGGCAATGGCTCAGTTGCAGTACTTGTTTGTGTTATGTTGAGCACAGCTGACTGATGAGAGTTGGAAGTACAACCATAATGCAATTATATTAATGTGAATAAGGATGACGTGTGTGTGTTAGAAGGAAAGGACACAATGGCTACAACTTGTTAGTACTGTCTCAAAGCGGATGATACCATTTTTTGCTACAAAATAATCTCTTGAAAAGTACTTTAATTAAAATTGTGTAAGTACTTTAAAAAAATCCATCCTGCTTAGTGGAGTAATAAAAAAGGAATTAGATTTTCTATTGACATCTTTGAGAAGTTGCAACAATCTATGTTGTAGTGGTATTATTCTTTTAAGAGGCCAGGGAAAGAAGAAAACAAGCTCTTTATCAGTAGAGGAAATAAAAGAATGACCAAGCTCCTTCTTCAGACACTCATGACCTGACTGGTTCACTGTTCTCTCAAAAGATATTGTGCAGTTTTTGAGGTTTCCAGATTTTCTGTTTCTAAAAAACACACGCGACCCTACATCCACTCTGGGCACTAGAAACTGAGAGTCTGTACTCCAGGGGAAGGTAAAGTTCAAGTTAAATGACTGAAAGGAGGGACCCAGAAAATTTACAGTGAAAGAAAAACAGGCAAAAAGGAAGGAAGATGAAAATTAAAAGCAAAACAAGAACTTAAATGTGAAGAACTGGGCACATCTATATACAGAGTGATAAAGAGGCAGCCCGTTTTTTCTGGTAACAAAACAATTCAATCCAAAAATTGGATTGCGATAAAGTAATATATTTCAAATGGCTGTATCTTCCATGTCTCTCTTTGATCTTCTCACTTAATTCTATTTTTCTTACATAAAGGAAAAACCAAATCAAAATAGTGGGAGGAAGGAGGAAGGGAAAGATACTTCTTGAATACTGTGAACAAATCCTTGCTTTTGTAGTAGGACATGCTTCTAGAGAAGCAGCAGATATGATATGGATGGATATACAGCAATACAGAGGCACTCCATGTACCTAATGAGAGACAATATAGGCACTTCAATCGTGGTTTTCTTCTTATTGTAAGTTTACTTCATAATCTGTAGAGAAACACTAAGAGGGGCAAATTGCTCTTGGAAACAGCAAAAGTTGCCCACAACTGATAGCTTTCACCTGTGCTACATCTGTCTGGTCTCTACAGCCTAGATAGTACAGATTAGATGGGTATAACATGGAATGACCTTGGATGTCCTTTTTTTTTTTTTCTTTTTATTTATTTTTTCCTCTGGATTACCAAGTCTTGCTAAAAATTGGTGTCTTGCTAGTTTGGCGTTCCTACCAGGAACTGGAGGTGTTGTTGTCTAACAGGCTTGGGATCTTCAGGAATCCTTTAGCATGTCCTCAATTTTGGATCAATCAGCACAGTCCTAGAGCATATGCCAGACCTCTTGCTGGAGGTGAGTAAGCGTTTCATGCTGAAAACATTAGGGTGACTTTTGTGGCTAATGGTAAGCACAAGCACATGCTTTTTGACAAGATCCTCAGTCCTCAGGGAGAGGATACCATAGAACCAATAGTCATTCATTCTTTTCCCTTTTTTTCTTAAATTCAAACCTGGAAAAGAACAAAAAAAAAAAAAACAAAAAAAAAGTGCTTTTGCTGCATAACTTCTTATGCATTTGCCATATCTTAGATGGACTCGGAGAGCAAAGATAGGACACTCTGGCAGAAAACATATCTTTTTTGCAGAGGCTACTCACTCAGGGAAGTTCTGATCAAGCGCAAAAACACTGGTTTACCCAAATAGGTAGCCTCTCAGTATGGCTCTTTTTTCATATTGCAGGTTAGAAGTGAAGGGCCTGAATTCTGCTGAAGTTCCTGCTAGCTAGTTTGGATCTGGTTCCTTAGCAACATGACATTTTTCCCTAGACTTCCCTGTTAAGGTTTCCCTCTAACAAAGGAAATCAGAAATAGTAGTGGTAATAGTATTTACTTTTTTTTCCAGTAACATAGTGCTTGTTTATTCTAGTAGCAAAGAATAGGGGCTCCTGATGAAAAGGTAAAAAATATGAAATGGTAAAGAGATGTTTTATCTGTAAATGCAAAATGAATGCAATTCCGTGGGATGTTCTGCAGGTGGAAATTCTGGAGAATAAGCCTCGCTCCCCAAACAAAATAATATTGTTTCTAGATGTAACCTATATGAAGTGTGTAAGGCAATATCTCATCCAATGCTTGTGTCTGCACAGATGAAAATTGGGAGAGGCTGTGGGTGGCGCTGATTTGGTCTCACTTTGAGCAACTTGTGTGTTTTAATAAGAGCAACCTGTTTTATGTGTGTGCACATTTTGTTTTATTATTTAAACCTAACAACATCCCCCAGATCCCAATAGCTGTTTTGTTGCTGTTGTGTCTGTCTTCTAGCTTACAATCTATTTGCTAAATAAGTATAGAAAATAAAAAAAAAAAATCTGCCTCCATATGCAAAAGTGTCCAGTGTCATACACTTTCCCAAGGATTACTTCTGCTGTCTGGAGGCAACATATCAGCAAGTGTGGCTCATTTGATTGTCTTCATTCCAGCATGTTCTGCCAGAGTACAGCCATGGCAATTCATCATCAGATAAAGATGAAAGGACAAATTTAAGCTAAAGGAGTTGATCCAGCTCCCTGATCATTTTGGAAACACGACCCTAATTTTAAAAGTCTGAACAAAAATCCCTCTTTGTTCCCTTTTCTAGCTTGTAATTAATTTTACTGTTTTACTGTGGAACCTTGAGTCTTTTTGCAGGTTTGCTCAGTGCCTGTATTTTAACCTGTGATCTTCGGTTGAGGAGGAGGAGGTCGGTCTTGCTGAAGTGAAGTGAGAGATGTCCCAGAAACCTGGCTGACCATGGAAGGAGGGACACGCTGGGGATGAGCCTTGAGGACACCCAAAAGCAGCCTGGTGGTGACTTCCAACGCCTTGCCCAGACTGACTTTGTTTTCAAAGCTTCATTTGACCAGAGCTTGCCTTGCCCTTAAAGGGATGATTCACTGCTGGTATCCCCATATGTCCATAGTCATTTTCTCAGCTGACATTTTAAGCAGCAGATGGTTTACATAGTTGCTGCATCCTTATACCAGATTTTTTACTACCTTAATGTTGCACATTATCTGTGGAAATCTGGTAAGTGAGAATGATGATCTATAATGATAATCAGAATTGAACTTTCGTGACTCTCACTGTAACTGTGGTAGGTATCCAACTTCCAGATTATTTTTGCCTTATGCTGCTTTCTGTCTCTGTTCTATTTCAGCAGAGACATAGGACTTTAAAAAAAGATTTTTTCGGATTGCTATTTTGTATGCCTCCAACTGGAACAAGATCAAAATAAACAGGAATAAAATTATTTTGTTTGCAAGAACAAAATGAAGCTTTTTTTGGGGTACAAGTAATAGACATCCTAGTGCTGAGAACTTAGACATCGAATTTGACATATGACTCCCTTAACTTTAGTTATGGGGTGAAAAGTGCATTTGCTTTTCTCTGCTTTGTTTGTAGTGAAAAGAGAACAGTATCTAGATCTTATTGCCTTTGTAGTTAATCAAGAAGACTGTGAAGAAAGACCCATGCCTGTATTTACTGTACTACACGTCTTTTGTAATGAACACAGAATGAAAATGGAGTCATCATGAAACCTTAGGATGTGTTAAATTAAAATGTAAGAACTATAGTTTTTTGTTTGTACCATACATTGTAAAACTAACTGTAGATGTGAAGTTTGTATAGTCTTGGGCGGATAAGTACTAAAGCAAAGCACTTAATTAAAATTAAGAACTGATGGTGCTTTGTAAGGACCCTGGATCAGTTTGTACTGTATGCCCTTATTATTCCAAACAACTGTGTTTAAAAGACAGTATTCTCTTTCATGAGATGATCTTTTACATGGCTTAGGCTACTAGACAAACATGGATTCCAAATATAAGTTTCACCTCTTGAGACATTTAGTAAGTCTCAATTCTGGAAACAAATGTGGATGCCTGAGTATCTTTTAAACTCCTGGAAGCAGCATATTTAAATGTCTTTCTAACAGATTAGAAAATTACTAAAATATTTGTATATGCTAAAAGAAAATGTTATGATTGTTTTTCAATAGAAATGTTCAGAGACTTGATATTATTCTTCAAAATGTTTTAAATTCTGTGAATTTTATGGTATTCCCTAGAAAAAAATGCTGCTTGGTCAGAAGAGTTCTTTCTTTAAATCAAATTTGGTTCATAAAGCTGTATGTGCCTTGCCATGTGACAAACGCAGATCTGTGCATATTTATCAGTTCTTTCTTTAAATCAAATTTGGTTCGTGTGCCTTGCCATGTGACAAATCCAGATCTGTGTGTATTTATCAAAAAAAATTGCTAGATACTGCTGCTTTGTGTAGCTCCATTTATTATGGTTATAGGGTGACCTGTTTAAACAGCTACCTTTATATCTTTGAATGTAAAAGCAAATTTGTTGTAATAGAGACATGCTAAGTACAGAGTTATAGTTTCCTTTAAAATTGCAGTAATTTAAGGGATTTTCTGGTTAGCATGTCCCTTTGATAATATGTATTATATTTAAAAACATTGTAAAATATTATTAGGCAATCTGAGCAATTGAATCTGAGCACCGTAGCTCCTACAGTTTTGTATTCTTAGTGAGGTTAAATTTGGCTTTATATGAATAACTTTAAAGCCCTCTCGAATTCAAAATAGATTAATCAGATAAATGGGAGTCAATGTGACAATAGGCTGCAGTTGGTAGGAGCTGAAGAGATGTCTGTGGGGATCTTCCACCTCACAGTTTCAGCAGATGCAGCGTTTTCTGTAGCGGGACTTTGGAGGGTGCAGGGCAGGAATGAAAGCTGCCAGGTAAGAGGAGTAAATACTGCCTGATAGAGCTCTGTGATTCCTCAAGCACCTATTAAACTGGGCTCACTCCAGTATTCTCCCACTTCTCCAAATACAAAAGCTGCTCCTAAATGCTGTCTTGTGCCTATTTGCCAGAGTCTGAGCTAGTAAGAATGTATGTGCTAGCAGGCACTAAGAACAGTATCCTTCAACCGCACAAAACTATTTTTTTTTAACCTCTAAATTGCACAATTTTTTAATGTGTAAAAAAAATCCCCTTATTGCACTGACTGAGCAGTAGGCTGCAATAAGCAGTTTGTTCTTGGATCAAAAGGAATCATGTGAAGAGACATGAAATTCGGGGAAAGGATGTTGAACAAAAACCAAGAGAGTTTAATGGATGAAATATGGCTGAGATAGGATTCTCTTTAGGTTCTGGTACCGTGCTCCCAGTTTTATTTGGCATTTTCCCATCTGGCACCTCGATATTCAGGGGTCAAAAGTGGAACCTTTGTTCCAGGTTTTTCAGAGAGATGTCATCGATTTGAGAAGAAAACAGGAAACCACAGATTGAACTAGGATCTCAGCTGTATGAGTAAACTTCGCTGTACGTTGATTTTTAGGTTTGAACAATATTATACATACACTTACTTTAAAATGGCTACTTTTTATATATATAAAAAAGAAGTGATCAATATTTTAGTCATGCTAATTACTGTTACACAGTGGCTGTATATTTACCAGAAATCAGGTAAGATTGAGCCACTCCTTCACATGGCATAGGTATTTCTTCCTTAAATCCTGTGGAAAGGTCTAGAAAAAGTTAAATAATAGTCTGTATTAGCAGTAAGATTTTGGGCATTTGAAAGAGCAAGTTTTGTGCTTGTAACTTTTTGCAGTTGCTTTGTTACGTTTAGGGAAGTTGGTGCTGCATAAAACCCGTAGAAGCTAACATTTCTTCTTAGAGGAAACCTGCTCTTACTCTGCCTTCTGGCTAGGGTTTTGTGGGAGCATTAATATGCTATATGTCATAGCCTTCTTCCATCCTGCTTAATGCTCTTTTACAGTTGTTTCTCAAAATGCAAATCCTTTCAGGCAGCATTGTCACAGTGAAATTTTCATCCATAGAGCATTTCATTTTTAAAGTATTCCTAGCCTTTTTTTTTTCCTGATTTTTTTACATGCTTCAAAGTACTTGAAGATCTTTCTCTCCTATTTCCCTGCTTATTGCTTGAAAGGATTCTATCTGCTTGGTGGCTTTAAATCATGAGTCCTTACTTCCAGAAAGCACCATGTGCTACAAACATAGGCGGGGGCTGCGTTCCTTCCCCATGTTATTTTGAATGTTGTTGTTTTTTCAGTAAAAAGCATCTGTATAGGTGTTATGTATTTGTTCTAGTGCAGGTCACTGTATGTGTTTGTTGTACATGTTGCCTTAACACAAGTTGTATTACTTTACCCTTCAGGCTTTTCTTTTCTTTTTTTATTTCCCCTCATTTCTTGTTTCTGAATCTCAGGTTTGGCAAGAAAAATCCACTCTACGGCTAAAGTGCTCAACAGTGACAAGTTCCATCTTTGGCCACCTGCCTTGGACCTCTAAATTTGAGGTCAGGGTATTCAAATGCCTTTCAGAACAACTGGAAAACATTTCATAGAAAGCTGCTGGAACTGCAGCACTAGTAACTGGAGGCTCAAAATGAACTCTGTAATGAAAGTTTTCCCTCCGCTGCGCTTGTAATGAGAGTCATGCCTTGGATTTCTAGAATACTGAGAAGTTTCGGCTGCTATTGGCATAATTAATCATAGGTGGCTGCTAACAACGATGTAAAGGGTGATGACTAGCAGGAGAGGGAGTCTTCACCAATTAGAAATTTACCTAATTGAATTCTGCAAGTGGCGAGTCTGCAAAAGGCTCAGTGTTTGGTTTGCCAAATTGCTAGCTTGAGATGAGACATTTTGACTGCTCTTGCTTGTATGTAGTGAAGGCAGTTAAAAGTATTTCATTTAAAAGCAGAACAGGAACACAAAAATAGAGGAAATGATTTTCAAAAGATTGGACTGATAGCAGTATATTAGCTTTCTATGATGACAAAGTAAAACAAAATCAGTAATTAACTTGCCTAAATGGAAGTCTTCTATGAGAAAAATCTTTCCCAACTTCCCCTTTCCTCTTTGCTTTTTTTCCTAAAGCATACGTCACTTCTTCCTTTGTACAAAATTTATTTATCCCTCAATGACAGCTGATTTAACATTCAATAGGCCAGAACAATACTTTTTTATTATTGCACCTCTGTGATATTACATCTGGAGAGACATCCTTGTGTGGAGTATCTGCAGTCAGTGAGGAGGGGTGACAAACCTTATTCAGATAGCCAGATACTGAATAGCCATGTTTCTAATACACTCACAAACACACCACGATCCCTTCCTTGAGTCAGAAAAACTTTACATCTCCCAGCAAATCCCCCTCTCTGGCTTTCTTCCCTTCTGTTAGCATATTTTCAGAGAAAGGCCTGGTGGCCGTTTTCTTCTCAATGAATTGGCAGGAACAAGCCTACTGTCTTCTGCAATCTTTTTATTCTGTTTTGGGAATGGAATAGGTGCTAAACGTAGTGAGATGTCAGCTCTTCCTCAAGGGCCTTTTCACATCTAAGGAGAGGCTGGGAATGCCCTGGGAGTGCTGCTGTCCCCCATTTGCAAAGGGATGTGGCTCTAGTTTTTCTCATGCAGGTTAAGAATAGGGACTTTAAAGTGTCCATAGGTAGATATTAATGAGAAGTCTGCTGGTGACCACCAAAAATATGGCAAGAAGAAACTTTAAAAAAAAGGCAGGAAAGGAGGAGAGAGATGTAGTCTGTCCTGACCTGTCTAGCAACCTAAATTTTGGAAGATTTTGGAAATGAATTTAATCACATTTTAGGTCTTCATACAATTTTGGGAATGAGACTGCTGCTTTATTAGTCCAATAGGGATTAACTTGCAGTTAATGTGCAACCTTTTGAGATATCTCTAAATTGTCATAAGCAGGTCTCTAAGTGCAGGCCAACACAATAGCAAAATTATGTTGCCTAGATATGCTACTTGCTCATGCCTTTTTTTTTTTTTCTTTTTTCCCCCTCACCTGTAGGTAAGGGAAGTGTTAAACCAGTCTGTGGCTTTTAAAAGGCGGAAGAGGAGAAGCTGAAGGGAGTGAAGGATTAACCTCTTCTGGGCATGGTATTCTGTCAATGTATGACATCCTGAGCCATAAAGCCTGGCCTTTCATATATCTTTCCCTTAGCAGAGAGCAACATGCAGGAAAAATCAGTCTTTTTCATTCAAAAAGATACAAACTTTTCTGTAGGCTAAAATTATTTTATTTGCTAAATTGTCACGTATTGTCTGAAGGAAGACATAGCCCTGAAATGGAGTGACTAGAGACTTTGTATAGGTTTAATTAGCCCTCTAAGCGCAAAAATAATAAGCACACCTGAATACTGATAAGTGCAAATAAATAATTTGATCAATGAAAATGTCTAAAGCAGTCTTGTTTCCTGTTGGATAGGCAGCTTCATCAGGGTTCTCATGTATTTACATTGCCTGCCAGAAGCTACAGCTACTCTGGCTTGCTTTTTTGATTTTTGTAGAGATTGCTTTCTGCCCGGGTGGGAGTAGCTTTGCTGCACTTTTTTGTGTCTTCAAGAAGGAGAGACAAAATCTGCAACCTTAGTTTGGGAGCGGGATCTGTGGGTACCCTTAAGTGTTCCAAGATATGTACTGCAGGCCTAACAGCCTCTTTTTCTAATAGAGTCTTCTGGTAGAAATCCATGGAAATGAAGTGCACGGCAGTAAATAGTTCAGAAGTAATTAAAGGCATATCCTATACTTGAGTAGGAAAGATAATTACCACCATTTTAGGAACTGCCTGAACATTTCAGAATGGTGACTCATCCCCAGGTTCTCCTACACAGGCAATGTAGTTTTCTATCACAATTACCTTGCAAACAGCACATTATAATTCCACTTATACTTGTGTATGTCTATCCTCTGTATGACTTAGCCTGTCTTAGCAGTGTGTAAATACTACTGAGTAAATAACAAATGAAAGGTGAGCCCGAAAAGACTCTGTTCTATTAGTCATTATAAAGCTCAGACAGCTGGGGTAGAATTTTCATGAATTTCTTTTGCAAGAGACTTTCAGTGAAGGGTGAATGTCAGTCACCTAGAATACTGATTTGATAACTGTTTGGATGCATTTCAGATACTTGTCTGTAAATTAGGCTGGAAATGTTGAGTTTAGAAGGAAGAGGAAATGGATTATATCAGGAGATTTATGAGTATCTCTAGTTATATTCTGTTTTAATGCTAATGTAAACCAACTTTTCCTTGTGACAATTTGACAGCCCTCCCCCCACTTTGAAATAGATGACAAAAAAAAGAGAGAAAGGAATCCACTGAATAGTTTGATTTTTCTAGAAGTGGATATTGTTACTAAAAAAAAAATATTCTATAGTGCAAGGAAAGCTGCAAGCATGGGCATGTCTTTATCTTCCCCCTTTCTCTTTTCACACAAACCCAGTTGTTTTCAGCATTGAGCTCTAGTTTTATGAGGGACATTTCCACTGACTCCAGTAATGTTTCTTGCAGTCTCATGTGCGGTGCCCTAGAACGGTTGAATCTTAGTACTTTCTGATTTAAATTATTTGATTTCTTAACAGTTCTGACTTAAACTGAACTTGCTTTGCAATTGTATGCATCTCTTTCTGGTCACACCTTCTCAGACTCTCCTTAAACTGCTTGTTTAATGCTTCTCCTGCAATGCTTTTTCTGTTAGACAGCAGTCTTGAAGTGGGACCTCTCTCTATCTCTCCAGCTGTGCAGCTCCTGACACAGCAGTTGTGGCATATATTGACTTTCAGTCACTTCACATGCACAGAGCAATTCTAAAAAAGTGACCAGACTCTTCATGTGCCTGAAGAAAACCCTAGCTTCATTAGTTCCTAGGATAATATGCAGATATTGGTTCTTGATCCAAATTTTGCACCTTTGTTTAGTATCCAGCTAAAAGATCAGGAAGTGATTAATGGTGGAAAAGTCCTCTGACATCACTGTAGTTTTATCTGAGCTTGGTTTGACCTGTTTATTTTTCCTTACCATGTGATTTCTTTCTTCCCCCATTCTGGAGTAAAGCTAGAGTTCCAAGGCAAAGCAGCCTGAGAGGAGCAGCACGCAGCTGCCTCTGAAATCGCTTGATAAATGGAGTGATAGAGGGCTTCGAGGGAGCACTCTGTCACTTTCAAGGGGAATAAAGTGTGTTTAATTAAAGTAATCTCTGTTTAGATTAAAATAAATCATTTTAATGCCGAGGGTGTTTTTTTTGTAATGACTATGGGATGTCATTCAAAGGAAAGGCAGGAAGCTGATAAAGTACTTAAAGCTCTATTTCCTAGGCTCTTATGATCGATCACTTATAAGATGTGTTCTGCCAAGAAAATGGTGGTGTTTGTTAAACAGTGTTCCCCAGCACACCAGTAATTGATAGGGCACCTGGCACTGGGGAAAATCTACAATTCTGGATCAGAGAAGTTCAAAGAGACAAGAACTTTCTGATATATCAGAGGACTTTTCTTAAAGTGACTACCTGTAGACTGGGTTGCTGAGTCTGGTCAGTGCTCTAGTCGCCGCCAGGAAAAGTGTTCTGAAGTTAGGCATCCTCAAAATATTTGGTCTACAGATAACACGTAGGAGTACATCTGCTATAAATGAACTTGGAAAAGATTAATAATTCTGCCTCCAGCTGTGAGGACAGTTTTAGTAGTACCATTGTCTCTCATTTTAGTTTCCTTTCTTCCTTGCTTTTTTCAGCTGCTAGCCTGGCTCCTGTACCTTCTGATATCCTCGTTTATTTGAGACTTCCATTTTCTGCAGCAGCAGAGTGTACTTAATGTCTCCAAGTCACTCCTTGGTACAGCTGAGGGTTTCTTGTATTGAGGCACGGTAAGAAACTTTTGGTTCAGTGACTGATGTTCTTTTTTCTCCACCCCAGGCAGAACTTAATCCATTAACTTTTTATTACTTATATATACCCTAAAATTTTCCATCTAGCAGGAAAATTAAAGGTGTTTCTCATCAAGTTAATGTTCCTGGTGAGTCTGGGTTCTACAAAGCCCTGCAACAAAATTCATCCATGGACTACTGTGAAATAAGTACAGAGCTGCATCTTCTCATGTAACTATTGCACAGCTTCAAGGATCGGTAGCTTTTTGTAAAGGTTTAATAATTCTCCTTAGCTTCATTTGACACTGAAGAAACCATTGATTTCCAGGAATGCAGTATCCCATTGCAAAATGTTGTGGTGAACAAAATTGAACAGTGGGGACAGCACAAATATACCTGGCAGAATCAGTCTTACTTTCTTCAGTATTTGGAACAGCAACAGCTCTTCTTCATGAGGGGGTCACCTAAAAAATGTGCTCCGAGGAACCACCGTAAAACAGGGTCTACTGGTGACATGCTGACATGAGAATTCAATGGCCAGAAGCCTCCAAGATGATGTGTGCTGTTATTTGGCAGGTTCTGCAGAACCACAGATTAAAAGGAGAGAATTCTGGATATTGTTTATAGTATATGAGTAGCATGTGGAGAGAGCCTTTCTCCTGTAATAGGGAGTTGTAAAGGTTAGTGAATTTCCCCATTGATTCTGCCTGTATTAGTCAGATATGAATTTCTCCATTCTTCATGTCCTCAGACATAAGACAGAAGTGGAAAAAACTCTTACATACTTATAGTAAAATCATTTGCTATAAAATTATTATAAAATAGATTATCTCCTGCAGGATAGCCTAAAAGAGAGCCTTTTGGTTTAACTCTACTTAACAGAAAATATTTGCAGTTTGGACTTTTCAGTGCTAAAGCCAAAATGACAAAAATGATGGTTGACTGCCTCCATCCGAAGCTTTCTCTGGTTTTGCCTTTCACTCGAGCCCTCCAAGATGATCACTTCACATGATCTTTTTTTTTTTTTTTCCTGAAAGTTGGTCCACTCTTACCCAAAATTGCATCTGTGTGTGTAGTTACAAAACGATTGTAGTGCTGGACATTTTTGCAGTACTGTCCTCGGGAGCATCCCTGGTATCAGGAAACAGATGTCATGGAAACTGAAGTAGAAGCATCTCTTGATATCACTGTCCCAGCATGCTTCTGCATGCATGGCCCAAGCCATTCTGAGCAGCCATTAACAAAAGCTCTCCTCTGTTTGTTTGTTTGTTTGTTTGTTTTGTTTTTTTGTTGCCTTTTTGTTTTCTTTCCTGGAGCAGTCTTCAGAAGCTTTTATCAATCCCTACTACTCATTTCTAAATCACAGATACCATATTAAAAGTAAAAACTAGAAGTGACATAAGAGATCTGGGCAAATCTTAAAAGTTAGGATTCCACCCTCGTAGCATAATCAGGACTTTCTGGAAAGCAAGAGGAGATACAGTTGACCTTCTTGAACAAACAAAAATATTAGGATCTTCGTATATATATCGAAAAAATAACAGAGCCTAAAAGCTTATCATGTACAAATGAATTTTTCCCATTTTGCACAGGCAGAAGTTCAACCAGCATGAATTCTCTCTAGTTGACTTAAAACTTCTGTTTTTAATGTGAGTCCTCACTGTACACTTGAGTGCCAATCCATTCATCTTTGTTTCCAGAACTGTTTTCCAAGAAAACATTCAAACACCAGAGAGTTGAAAACGAGACTCTACAGAGCAAGTCAACAGGCAGTCTTAGCCAGTGCTTGCATCCGTACAGCAATGCTGGAAGAATATCAAAGTAACAAACTGGCAACTCGTCCCAAAGATTTTTGGAACAATCTATGTCCTGATGTTTCCGTTCTCTGATATGCAACAGAGGTCCAGAACAGAAGCAGGTTGCTGTGGGATGTTCACATCCGTTGTACAGAACTCAG
Organism: Tinamus guttatus; assembly: GCF_000705375.1. The sequence continues at coordinate 88,300 of NW_010576433.1, read as the reverse complement.
AAAGGCTCCACCTTTGGAGGAGCCTCACTGATGCAATAGTGTCTTGCAAAGGTAGGGGGACAGAGGATCTGAAAAACTCTTAATGTTAACTGAAATGCAATGAATTCTGAGTAAAGCTGAATAAACAATCAAGTAGGCTAGGAGTAAAATGAAAAGTTGTTGCTTCCTCATGCAATTCTGCAGAGTTTAAAGTTGTGTTACAGT
>NW_010576433.1:20680-87196 GCF_000705375.1 Tinamus guttatus | reverse complement strand
TGAAGGGTTTACAGTTGGACTTGAAGGTCTTTTCCAACTGTAATGATTCTATGTACTTAATCACCACATTCCCTGCCCCATTCCGCAGCCCTAACAATGACGGCAACACTGAAAATGCCTGTGGAGTGTCCTGTCTTTGTGAGAGGCAAACTTATCTGAATTCACTGGGATTGTACGTTTCCTTATTAGACTCTTGGCACTTTCTTCTGAGATTTTGATAAAATTGTACCCTGGCCTCCAGAGTAACTGTAAGCAAGGACTTGGGAGTGCTGCTGTAAAATATCGTGCTCCAGAGGCTCTTGTAACTTCATACCATGTGAGTACATGTACTGTTGAGCTTCCCTCTCACTGGTGAAGTCCCGCTGTGTCATTTACCAGGCATCTGACTTGTATCTGCTCCATATTTGTGCAGTTTGCCTGTAAGTTAGACTTTCTCTATTTCTAGAAACAGAATGTACTCGGGGCTGTTCCCTGAGGCCATCTGGCATGAAACAGCTTGCATCCATGCTATTAAATTCTCTTAATCTTCCAAAACAGGTGATTACATGAAAACTGCCTGCTGGGAGCAGTTCTCAGCCTGTGTTGACTCCCGAATCATGTTTGGGAATTGTCTGGGAGAGTGATAACTGGCACGGGTCAAAACCATGCCAAGGACAGCTCTAAAAATTTAATAGGGTCACCAATCAAATTCCATGGTCTGCGAACATTTTCTGGCACTATTTAATTTGCAACCATTAATGTAAATATGGTTCTTATCATATAATGCTACAGAGTATTAGATGGGCTGTGGGGCAAGGGCTACTGTCTGAGTGACAACTACCTCAGGATCTGTGGTCTCATTAGCAAGAAGAGAAACATACTTGTGTTAAGCTTTTTCGGAATATTGTTGAGAATTAGACTAGTACACGTTTCACTTAATTTACCATAAATAGCAGGTCTTGTGTGCTTTATTTCTGCCACTCAACGTCATCTTTGATACTTCATTGCTCCTGGCACAGAAATACAGAACAGCATGGGAACGGCTGTCATTCTTTCTGTTTGGAGTCTCCGCATGCTCTTAGGACAAGATCTTATCCCTGCAAAGAACTGTTTCTGGTGTAGCATGAAATTTAATCAGTTCTTGGGTCTGACATCTTGTGTCATGTCATTTGGGTGCTGTTGGCCGAATGCCGCCGTAGACAGACATCCTCTTGGTTTTGCTGGTAGGACTGGCATTTTAGGGAAATGCTTGAGCACATCTCTCTCACTGCTGAAATTTGCTGCATGTAGCTGGTCCCAGAGGCTGCTTGCCAATTCTGTTGCTCCTGGCCAAGATGAAGAGTGCTCATTATTTGCAGACTGTGTCATGCTGGTAGAGGAATGAGCAAGCCCTGCTTAACTTTAGTGCTTGACTCCTCAGTGCATCAAGAAAGGCAAAGCGCAGAGCACAGATTCATATATTCTCCAAACTTAGCTACTGTTGTAGCTTAGAATTTTGTGTATGCAGACGCCCCTAACTGATTGGTGTGGAGCATGCCAACTCGTCTGATATCTTTGTGTGGTTTCCAGGTTCGGATGAGATTGGGCAGAGCTAAATTTTGTGCCACCACTAGCCACTGCTTTAGTTGCTGCCCTTGTTTTTCTTCCCATCTTTTATGACCATGGACCACTTTTGTGATATTCATCAAAGGCCTTTTGTTGTCTTGCAATCTTGAATTAAAATTCAAATAGTTAAAATGATGAATTGCTATTTGTAACCTGTAAATAAAAATTTTACTTACTTAAAAGCAGAACCAGACTTCTGGGTTACTGATCTAGACAAAGTCCATGAAATAAGCTCTGATTGTGTGCATAGTTTGATTGTCATTAAAGTCTCTCCCAGTTCTAGTGTAGTGTATTTAGGGGAGACTTTGAATAAACAAGCATTGGTACTGTCCCAGGAAAATGCTGTCTTGGGTATGAGAAGCACTCGACTGACTTCTGAAAATCTTATCAAAGTGTTACCTTTCTTACTATGCACATCCATTTTATATTATTTTTTTAATTCTAAGCAATAAATTGCCATTACTTGACTTCGAATGCTGATTAAAAGTATACATATCTCTCTCTTTCTATTCTGCAAAAAAGTATCTTGCTCTATGTGTGTTATTCCTACTGCTGCCCTTTACCATATATCTGATATTCCAGCATCCGGCTTCGGTGTTTATTAAGCCAGTGAGATTCTTTCAATTTGGATCAAGCAGCAAACTGGATTATCTGAGAAATCCAGTTCAGTGAGATAAATTGTAAAATATGCATACTTCTTTCCTTATCCAATTCCCTAGAAGCTCCCCAGAAGCATGATTTTTAGGTATTCTCCCTCCCCCATCCACACTACTAGTTTTGTTTATTTCTTTTTTTAAATGTTTGAAGGGAGGGCTGAAATTTTATAAGTAAAGTTAAACTAAGATGGGAGGAGAAAGGGAAAAAGTAAATGAAACAAGGAAAAAAAAAACACCTAAGTGTTATCAGTTGCAAATGGGAGGAGAGCATGCTCTAAGAGAGAGAAATTGCAGAAAAAGAAATGAAAATTCATTGTCAGCTGCCTCAGACTGGACAGGATAGCTATCTGCTTCTTAAATATATTTCATTGGCATTACCATTTTTGTTCAGCTGGGGAGCAAGGGGTTAACATAAATGTGTGAGCTGGAAAGTCCTATTAAAGCTCCGTCTGCAGAATTAACAAAGTGTAATACTGTTAAATCTGCAGTTTACTGTGAAAAGTGACACTTCTACATGCTAAATTCTAAATCCAGATTAGAAACTGCTCATGAATAGTGAACAAATCCTGCTAGAATCATCCTACACCATCCTGTCTGTCCAGAATTAAGTGGTAAATTCATTTCAAAATCTTACAGAATTTCTGTTTCTGTGCATAAAGACCAGCTTGTCTGATGGTAAACCATTGCACCTGCTTTGTGGCTTTTTTTTTTTTTTTCCCCTAACATATGAAGTTCTGGTAGTGGTCACATACCTCTGTGTTAGTCTGCTGTGATCTCAAGTGTGTTGCTGTCGGTATTTATTTTTGACGCACTGTGTAGCAGTAGATCTCTACCAGTTTCCTGAGTAATTTTGTGTGAACAAAGGCTTATCATCAAAAGTGCATCAGGATACAATGATGCTGATGGCTTTCTTTTTTGGTGCTAAAGTAGTGGTAGCATTAATATTATTATAATTCCTACTAATAATGTATTAGTAAATTGTGTCAATCAGCTGGTCCATCTGGCTGTATTTCTGTCCTGCTTGCTCCTTCAAACTGCCACGTTTTGTCTGGAGCCAGCGACTCTGTTTGAGCTGCTGTTAAATTATTGAAATGACTGAACATAATGCAGCAGCAATAACAAGCTCTATGGTAATTCAGCAAGTGACAGGCTCCCTGTCCAGATCTCCTGTGTCTAGTTAGCTTTTTTCCTTATTTTTGGTATGTGCTTTATTCTTTGTTGGTCCAACTGTCAGCATGAGAAACAGGTTTAGACTGGTGGTAGGAGAAGTCTAGTGGACACAGGAGAACTGCATTCCTGTAGGCTTCTTGGGATGGCGTGAGCTGATGCTGATTCCCTGCCTGTAGAAAAGGTAGCACTTGGTGTTTGCCTTGCATGTAGAATCCTCTGTAACTCACTTTCAACTTGCACTAAAGTAGTAAAAAAAAAAAAAACCTCACGCTAAGCTCTTTTGGGAGCCAAATTAAGGAGAGGTTAGTAGTCTATCCTTTAGGTAAACACATGTGGGTATAAACAGTCGCAGTTCATTAAACTTTGGAAGGAGATGGGGGGAATGTATCTGTGCATACATGTTGATCCGTGGAAGACTGCTGTGCTCTAATCAGTCAATTACTGAGCTACACGTGAGGCCCTGAGCTCCCACTGGCAACTTCTGTTTAATATTTATTTATTTATTCTACTTTTCTCTCACATGCTGCTAAACCTGCTGCCTGAGCTAGCTGGTGCTTTTCTCTTTCTTATCCCCTGCCACTTCCTGAGGTCTTTCCCAGACTCTCCTATTTAATAGCATATTTTTAAGCAGCTCAAGCATGTTGCTGGTGCTCCAGATACAGCTTTCTATCTAAAATGATCTTTGAAATAACTGAAGATAAGAGCACTTTGATATATTATTTACAGTAAGTGTGTATTTGCAGCTACGCTGATGAAATGCCCTTTTGAGATTGTGGAAAAATAGTAAATTTCATACCAAGTGCTACCATTGCTAATATAAATACAAACACTTATGCCCTTCAGAAGGTACATGCTTTGTATTTTTTTATTGGTCAAATGTGTAAAAAGTTCATTTCCAAACTCCTCTTGGGGAAGAGAGAGGTGGGCAAAGCCAGCTAGGACAGCTGCTTGACTTAATGATCATTTAAAGGGTTTTTAGATACCAAGCTTATAACTGCATTTTGCTTCATTTCTTATATCTAGTTCTGGCTTCAGAATAATTAGAGTAGCTTGAGAATATGGTGAATGTTGTATGTAGTGCAAAACATGACATATGAAAACAGTAACAACAGCTCCTTGCCTGAATCAGTGAAATATTGAATTTGGGTTGGTATTCCTCCATGCTCAAATTGGTGGGGCACAGTGGCGTAATAGGTATTTGACAAAACACTTAAGATCCTTCTTAAGTTGCTGTAAATGAACTTTGGCACGTGGCGATAGGGATACAGGAATGTAGCCACGATGAGGGAGCAAGCACTACCTCTGCCACTTCTTGGCACTGCCTCCCCCCAGCTCTGTCTCCTCCATCCCTTCCCCTCTGACAGTCTCAATTTTCTGCCCATTTATTCTGGACCTTAATGGCTTAATGAGGCAGTTCTCCTTCCCATGGCTGACTGTGGAAATGTCCATCAGTTTAAGTAAGTGGCATGGCTTGACTGCCTGGCTGAATTCCTTCTTCTTCCCCTGTTAGGGAATTGTTGGTCGAAGCAGACCTGCATCACGAACAATTAAAAGCATGTAACGTTTGAGCCCCAGTCCTTACTGTGAAAGCGTCTATGACAGGCTGCAACAGTCATGCCTCTTTTGCAGTAGTAACTAATTAGATCTACCTTCCTTTCCTTCCTTTTTTTTTTCTTCACTCTCTTACCACAGTTGGAGGGGGATCTCTGAAAGTCAGAGGTGCTGCTATGCAATGCCTCACTTTCCTCTCATAACCCATACCACTCTCTAATAAGATGGTTTCACACCTAATGAGGATGCTTCACTACGAGTCTCATTAACCCTCTGTCTGCCTCAGGTGCCTATTAGCATTCTCCTCCTGTGTGTTTGCTTGTCAAAATATAGAAGTGAGGGAGACATTTCGGGGAAGTGAAGGTGGTATAGAAATGCTGTACTGAGCTTTTTTGGAAAGATCCTGACTGGGGGGAAAAGTAACAGATGTCGTATTTCATTGCATCTTTCAAAACAGAAGAATTGTCAGTGCCCTGATTTAGTTTAAAGCGGAGAAAATTACCTGAGCTACAGAAATGTGCTGCTGACACAAGCTGCCCTCAGAATAGACTAGCATGGGCTGGATTAATGAAAATAATGTTATTCTTGGAGAATTTACAATACAGCTGCTGACCTGAAAAATAAAACCAGGCAAGAAAGAATATGTGCAGGATGGATGGGTGGTAGTGGAAAATAAATGACTTTATGCGGCCAGAGAGGGAAAAAGTCAAACATCATGACTTACAGGGCAGAACCAAAGCTCTTGATCCCTGGAAAGGCTGGATGTTGGCATCTCCTGGTTTGCAGCATATCAGTTTTTGCCATACTTGAAGTCTCTACTAACAGCATCTTTCTTTACCAAGATGTTGTACGATGATCATTAAAGGCCTCATACATTATGTGTCTGTCTGCTCAGTGGCGACTTGAAGCACTAACTGATAGTACAAATGTTTATGCCCTGGAACTTGATATGCTGCAGACAGTTTCATCTATTTTCTTCGGCTATTAAGGGCATTACCCATTGTCTACTATATATGTCTCTTCGGTCTTCTACCAAGGGCTCTCTGTATCGGCCAAATCAATTTTCTTTATTGTTTGGCAAAATAATCAAGGTGCGACTCCGCCAAATCTGTGCAGGATAAGTATTCAGCTGGGAGGATGAAAAGGAAAATTCCTGTAGGAGTAGAATTGAAAAGGTAAAAAGTTCCCTGCATCAGACTGCGTAAGGTGTGGTCTTCCTGTTTAATATTAATATTTTTTTTCCACGCTGGCTGAGGTATATGGTTTCTTGTATTACTGCTATATCAGCTGGTGTGTGTGTGTGTGTGTGTGTGGTAGCTTATCTAGCTGGTGAGGAAACAGGTATAGCCTCTTGAACAGAGAATCTTGTGGAAGTGGTTCTCTTCTCAGACGTGGTACAAATTTATTGTGTGACTTTACCTAGGTTACAAAGTCTTTAGAAGTCTGTGACATGGGCATAAAAATAACAAAAATGTCTTTGGAGGTAAACAGCAACCATGTATTATATTAATACGAGGAGAAAAATGAGAGGCACTGAGTGCTATTATGGCAGTAGTTATAGGATCATTTTTTTAGCTGTTTAGCTATCCTTAATTGTTGCAAAAGTTTTCCTTGATCGGCTTCTACCTTTTTGGATTATGTTACTTCTTTATTCATTTGTTTAGAGGCATTTCTTTTATGCTCATCACCATTAATTACATAGAAACTATCTGTAGCCAGGAATCAATTTATCTAGCAGCAATTTATCCTGACTGAAGTGGAAAAAACATTAGGAGTTGAAGTTGTATTTTTAAGTAGCAGATGATTTAGTTTCAGAGATCTTGATCAAATTAAATGGAAGATCAAATTAAGTGCCAACCGATGAGAAAATTACATTGAAGACACTGTGCTTACAATAACTAGTTTTCCCCATGCAAATGCTTATGAGATGAAAGTGGGTAGTTTTTCACAGTTGCAGCAGCTGTGTCCCATATTTTTGCCTCTCTTTCTTTCCTCCATCTCTAAGTAGCTTTAGAGAAATATTGCTTCTCCAGCAGACATGTTCAAACTATATGTGTTCCCTCATGCTGCAGTTCAGCCTCCTTCCAAGAAATGCCATATAAGCAATGCAGTCACACTGTCTGAATCCTTGCCACGAGGCAGGAACTTAATGAAAAGAAGCCCACCAGAATTCTCTGCAAGCAGAGGCAGGGCGTAGACAACTATCACAGTGTGAAACATAAAAAGTTCAGCAGAAGCATTATGTAGTTTTTCTTAAGATGTACTGCAACCACCTCTTGTTCACATTCTTAATATATGTGGTTTTAAAGCTTCTTTTTTTTTCCCAACTAGCTTAACATTCCTCATTTAAAAATGTAATTGATTTAGGTACTCTATGGAGCTCTATGCCTTTGTTAAAAGAGGCTGTGGAGGCAACAGGCAGGAGAAAATGAAGTGTGGGCTCATAATGTGAGAAATATTAAAACCAAAGCTGCAAATGAAGCATAAAACATTTAGCTGAGAAATGCATTAATGTTCATAATACTGTTTTTCTGTTCTAGTCACACACGAGACTCCACAGGCCAAACTCCATCCTTGATACACTTCCATCTCCTTTGCATGGGCACATGGGATCAGGCACAGCTGGTGATTAACAGCTAGTAGGCTGAAGTCTATTCAATAAGGTAATACCAGCCTTCTGAACCAGCCACTTTAGACAACTCTATCTGGTGCTATGTGAATCCTGACTGAAGAAATGGGCCATTTTCATTTCTGTGTGGGTCTAGATTTATATTTCCAAAGATGTGAGGAGTGCAAGAGCTGCTGTTTGGTCTCCTATGCCTTCTCATTTGTCTGCACAAGTCAGCCAACTGGGACAGTGTTTTCTATCTGTAGGGGTGGCCTATGTGCTTGAGCTGCTCTTTATTCAGGGAAGAGTGAATGTCTTGTAAAAAGGCTGGAAATTCCTTTGCGATGTTGGAATGTCTCTTGCTTTTATGTGTCTCTTAGAAAGTGATCCACAACACACCACTTCATGAATGTATAACAGAGAGACTAAGAACAAGTCAACTTTGCTCAGAGGGCTTAAGCAGAAATGGTGCTGAGCTAAGATGAACCTGGAGGTTTGCTGACGTGTAGGAGGACAGTGGGGTGTTTCTGGAGACCCTGCAGGACCTGTGGCTTGATGTGGTCCAGGACCACAAGGGCAGTTCACTCGGGGCTCGTGAAATCTCCCTCTCCACTGTTCCGAGTCCCTCGGCTGCTTTAGCACTCACACAATACTCTTGGGCCGAGCAGTCAGTGGTGTGTGGTGGTCTATGTGTAGCCAAGGATGCTTCAGCTAGGAGCCACTGCTTCCTTGTGAGCATAATGCTTACCCTGTCTGGAACCCACGCGTCGTGTTTAACGAGTGCTCTGGTGAGAGGGATATTAGGATAAATAGAGAGCAAGGCTGAAACACTAAGGATTTGCAGCTGATGGTGTATTGATTTAAGGAAAAGAATGTTGAATTTATTGTAAGAGATGACAGCATTAAAGCAGGATGGAAGATGAATGTTAGCAAAACTAATGGGATGTGTAATGGCTTAGGAAAGGAAACGACGAGAAGAGCAAGGTGATAATCCTTCAGGTACAGGGTATCTGGGTTATGTTTTCCCTCAGCTTACTCTGATAGTTAATCATAGTTTGGGATGTTCCTTGGGCTATTTATGAAGAATCTTATAATAAATGGTCATGAAAATTGTAAAATATAAAAGGAGTTACATCAAAAATGATGGTATTTTGGTGGTGTTATGTTCTTCTGGACTTTGGACTCCAGTCTTTATGTTCTAGCTATTGATGGAATATTTATTGCAGCCAGTTGATTTGCTTAATGGAAAACTTTTCCTTTACTGAGTTGTCCTAATGTATTGCTTAGATCCATAATATAAATTATAATGTATAAAGCTAATTACTACAGTGTGCTGCAGAGGCCTAATTTCTCAAGGGCTAGCGACAAGAGGATAGCACCTTTCACCTGCAGACATCTGCTGTTTTGTGGTAGCTTTCAGTGGTCTAGGCAATACAGATTTGAAAAGGTTTCAGTCCTGATCCTAGGGGAAAGATCAAATGCTCAGGGTTGTTTTTGCTTTGTTTTTGTTTGTTTGTTTTTTTTGTTTTATCTCCCTCCCTCATCAAAACTGACTGCAATCACAAATGAACTGTTAAATTTCACTCTTGTGCTGAGTCACTCCTTTGCTGAGTAATGAGTATAGTCCCTGTCTCCAGGCACCTTAAATGGCCAGAGGGTTAAATCCTAGCAAAGACATTTTTCCCCGAAGTTTCGTAGATTTTTGGCAATGCTTCTGAAATGCTGGCAGTAGCCAGCCTATGTTTTTTCAAATTGCCCACTCTCAGCAGACATCCTGATTTAAGACAGCCAGCTGTTCATCATTACTCATGGCTCTCATTAAAGCCCAAATCTGCTGGACTCATCATTACACTCAAGTTATGGAGTGCAATGTAAATCAGAGTTAAAGCAAATGCTTATACTTTTGTGAAAGGTCTTGGGCTTTAATCTAGGGCTTTTTTATTTTTACAGCTTAAACAATATGCTGTGGTTGGATGTCTTATGATGTGTTATGATTTATATAAAGCAAGCAATGTTTTATGATTTGACTAGAGAAGATTAGAGTCCAATTATTTCTTACTTATGGTCATTATTTTTAACATAGTTTTTCAATTATGGTGGCTAGAGAGATACTAGCAAAACTATTGTGTATTACACTGCCTATATTACAATTGCTTATGGATTTTATGGTAACAGGTAGATCACTAAAGGTTTAACATATTAAATAATACACATGTATTAGTACATACAGTAGAGAAAGCTATTATTATGTCTGTAAAGCTAAAGACTGCAATGATTTGATTTTGGCATGCAGGTACCAAAAGGACAACCTGTCTTGCTAATGCTGCAGTAGTGAAGCAGTAGCGCTCCAGTGATCTCAGAGTATTTTAGTTTCCTGGACTTCACCAAAAAGTGTGTTTTTACTGCTTAACAGCAGTGATACCAGCAGCATAAAAATGTAAAGGCATGCAGTTAGATGAAATCTGGACTGAATTTTCTGCCTAGCCATTGTGAAAAAAAGACTTTATTAGAAGTGTTTACTTGTTTGGTATTTAGCATACAGACTTTATTTTAAAAGTTCCTGACTTAGAGCACTGGAAGTGTAATCTACCTGAAGGGCACTTTGTCAATAAAAAATGAAAGGACAGCGAAACACTGTTCACACCGAATAAACTGAGAGAGGAGAGTAATAGAAACAATGTAGTTGTGTTTTATTTTTTTGTCCATAGAATTTTGAGTTAGGAGAGGTGTCCCAAAGCACAGGCGGCAGCGCCGTGCTCCCTCCGCTGTCACCATGCTGGATGGAGCGCCGTGCTACGCTGCAGCCCGGGGCAGTGGTGGGTGGCAGGGAAGTGACTCCAGTGTCTCCTCCTGCGCAGGACTGGTGGCAGCAGCTGCAAAGGCAACGCAGCCAGGGAATTACCAAGTCCTTTGGAAAATGGCAGGAGGCCAGATAAATACACACACATGAGGGGCTCACACACACACATTTATGCATGTGCTGCTTTTAAGTGGTGTGAGTAGCTAGGGGCTGCCTACCATGATCTAGACCACGACCCGGCTCTAAGACACCATGCAGCTCTTGGGAATTGACCACACCAATGAATCTAAATGTTTTGTTGCCTTGCTTGTTCCTTAAAACCTGAATGTATCTAGAGCATGCTTCAGGATGCTGGATTTCATCATTCCTTTGCTAAATTGAAATGCCTCATTTTATCAAACTTCTGTGTGTATGTTGGTATATATATTCGAATCACATTTTAGTCTCTTCTTTAATAGCCAGGTAGATTGAACATCTTTCACTGTTCATTATAAAGCAGGTTTTTCAGCCCTTTAGCCATTCCTAGGCTATTCTTTAAACACTCTCCTATTTTCCATTTCTTTTTTTGCTAAATAGGTGCCTGATCTTGATGCTTCTATAGAATTTATCATACCAGAACGTAGGACTTGGCTCTTTTCTGGGTATTTCACTGTTGACTGGCTTAAGTGACTTATTTTGCAGCAAGCTTCAAAGAAAGAGTTCCTGGGATATCAAACTCTTGTGAACAGTGGCGAATGGCCCTGGATGGCTAAACTGATATAGGGGTTATGTGTGGCAATGTTGAACTGCCTGGCCCGGAAAGCTATATTCTTAGAAGAATCAGAATTCTATGCTTAGGGAAAAAAAAAACTGTTTCCAAACTTCCCAGGTGATCCAGGTGGCTTGAGTTTGGTGTTTGCTCTCCCTTATCTTTTGTGTTTTGAATCTGTAAATTTATGTGCTATAATATGGGATGCTTCTCCCTTCACCTGACTTGTTGATTTTGAGTCTTGAAATAGTTTAGGTCCCAGAACACATCTCCAGAAATTTGCTGTTCAACAACAGCTCCACGTTTAAAACAACGTTTTAAGATCTATCACTTTAGGAGGTTTGTATCCATGTGAGGCATGCCATGTTGACTTTGCCTAATTGTAATTCATTAATTAAGGTCAAATTATTACATTAACAAGTTTGCTTTTTTATTAACAAAAGCTGATTTTAAAAGCAAGGTGCAGTTTACACAAGCCCACATTTGTTGTCTTTGATTACACTGCGTTCTTTTTACGCCTAACTGTGGCATAAATCAACCATTCCATTATTTTGTTGGAATTGATGCCTGGCTACTGTGATCCCTAGTGCTAAACCAGTTAGCCCATTTGCCTCTGTAAAGTATTGCCCCATCACTATGTTTTTTTGTGTTCTGTTGAACTTCTAGAAGCTGTTAAAAATCTATTTTAATGGTTCAAGGAGCTTCTCATCTATCTCCTGTAGTATATTTGCAGAGTTTTTTTTTTGTTTTGCTTTCATTTTGTTTTATTATTTTCTTTCAAGCATCTTGTTTTTGAAATGTTAAACTGGTATTTACATTCCAACAATAACTAAGGATGATGCATAAGTATTTTGTTATCTTTAGAGCATACAAATTCATTTTGCTTTTCCTTGATGAAATTCAGGAGAGAAGTAACACTTCTGCCCTTTTTCTTTATCATACATAACTTTGCTGGTAATATGTATGTTCTGTTATTAGGTTCCATTTGTGTTCTTGCTGTTCATGAAAACCTTTGAGTGTGAGAGAGTTACTCTCATGCCTATTGATTCTTTTATCAAATTTCTGGTCTTTCTACCTCTTACTTCATATTCACTGCTATAATGCTGCCATCCACCCTCTGTGAGCATATTTATTTATTTATAATTTTTTTTCTCTCTTAAAATATGAGTTTTCTTAGCCCCTATAGCTTTCATTCATAAGAGATGGATTGTGTTTTTTGTGGATATCTGCTACTTGTTTTAAAAGGTTCTTAGCTATACTTTGCATTCCCTATTTGGAATTAATCTTTCTTTTATCAGTTCAGCCTGTTTTTCTCTTTGTAGCCCATAGTTATTTCGGAGGAAATTTTTGTCTTGTACTCCAGTGTGCAATGGTAGTCTGTAGTAGACACCATTTAGTGTCTTAGATTGCAGTGAATGTTAATCTGTAAAATTAGTTTATTTTAGAATATTAATCTGTAAAACTTCAAAAATTCTTGCTTCAGAAGTGCCACATGTCTGGGGAAAAAGCAGTGCTCTACAGTCTTATTAACCCCACTGGACCTTGGTGATTACCCCTTAATAATGATTTTTTAAAAACATTCTGCTTTTTATTCACATAATCTGAAAACAACCTAGTCTGGATCTATGCGCCTGAGTAACTTCACTTCTTGTTAATGGGTCCTTCACTGGTATTTCAGTCATAATGTCCTCACTTTCAGGTCTTATGGTAAGTACAATGTGACATTCTGGGAAATTCCTGAGACACTTTCTTCTCAAGAAGCTCCCTGAGGTGCACAGTATTGTCTCTGTATTTCTTGAATATGACATAGTAATATGTGTTCAGAAAGGGGGGGGGGGGGGGGGGGGGGAAAAAAAAAAGACCCACCCAAAGGGAAAAAACCCACAAATATAATAGTGGGGTGAGTGAATTTAACAGCTCTCCGTATGCTTTTAGTGTTTGTCCTTGCACATTTTCTCTGTGCAAACAAGTAAGGGGAAAACCAGGAGATTATATTTGCTCAAGTAGATGCTGATTCAGACAAGGACTTAAGCATGTGCCTCATTCTCAGGATGCAAGTAAGCTCATTTCTATTCAAAAAACCTTTTATGCTTCTTAAAGATAGACACATGCTCAAGTGGTTCATTGAAATAGAAATGTAATTATTTTCCATGCATTGACTTAAATGCTTTGCTTAGACTGGCACTTATCATGTCATTAGTAATTGGTTCCTGGTTCCCAAACATAAATCTCTGTGTCCTTTTCAATAAAGGGTTTAATACAGAGTTTTTTGATACCCAAACATATTTTTCTGCACTTTCAGTGATGAACTTGAACTTCAAAATATAGTTAAAAATGCTCCATTTCTCCATACTGCTAACTTCTTAATCAAGTATAATGTAAACAATTCTAAATGAAACCGGATGGATTTGCAGTATCATTGCTATAAAATAGCTTTTTAACATGCTAAGATTTTTGCCTTTGGAAAATACTGCTTGTTTGCCTTTTTTGCTTTTGCTAGTAGAGTTTGATGCAGTGTTTGTGTGGTCTTCCTCTGGTGGATTATTTTGGGAAAAGGGAACTGTACTTGCACAGTGGGGGCCCCAGTTTAATTGCCGAGGCTTGTATACAACAGCGCGGCACTTCTGTTCATTCCCATGGCGGAAAAAAAAATGACGAATGGGACATTCAAAGCCACCCAAGGCGATGTGAGTGTGAAAATCCCATTAATCTCTTTTTTAGAAGGATTTCAAAGATTCTACTCTAAGTGTTTTGGGGAATCGCTTTTGTGGGAATTAATGTAAATGAAGTTTTGTAGTGAAAAAATAGATTTTTTTTTTCTGTTGTGCTGTTGTGTGAGTAGTAGTATAATTGAAAAGAAAATACTTTGGAACGTCTTTTGAGGAGTTGAGTGGAGGAAAAATAGTTTTTTATGACTGATAGAGATATACCAAAAGTTCAAACCTCCCATAGACCAACGCAAATAAGCAGAAGTAAAAACAGTTTTTCTGGTGGGACATCTAGCCAGTATCTCAGAAGGCTATTACTAGATTCTCTATTAATTTTTGGTTTCTAATGCTCAGTATACTTAACATATCCCATGCAGTGTGAAGTTAATCAAGCAAATTGCTTTGCGCAATGGAAATGTGCTTGCCTGGTAGGCAGCAGTTTCATCAGGCTTGAGGTACAAAGTCAGATCCTGGGAAGTCTGTGACTGGAATTGGCCAAATGCTGTGGTTGATGAGCTTCCTTCTGAGAGGCTTTTCCACCCACCAAAATGGCTTGGATTGATCGGATTCTCGATTCTGTCCATGTAGATTTTTCCATGCAGACATGTTGGTCACCAAAGTCACCCTCCTGGCAAAAAATTTTCTGGGCTGCATCAGGAGTATTGTGTCTTTCCAAAAGGTTCTGCTGTCAAAAAATTATATAGAAGAGATTGTAGCATACATATAAAGCTTTATAAGACTTGTATTTCTTTAACACAGAAAAGTGAGAGTGCTTTTGTTCCTACATGATTCTTAAAGCAAGAAAAATGTCAATTTTTTAGGAGACATATTTTCCCCTAGGATGATTTCAGTGCTGAAGTTCATATAACGTATTTGAGAGTGATTTTTTTAAGCAATATTATGCACAAACAAAATATCTGGATACTGAAAGAGTTTTTTTTTTTCTATTTTTTTTTTTCTATTTTTTTTTTCAGCAGCATGTAATGCACATTAGGGGCTTATGCATCTAATCCCCTGTGCGTTGCATGTGTTTTAGCTTCTTTACATTTTAAAACAAGTATATTTGCTTATTCTTTATCCACATGTTCTGCCCTGTGTCCATTTAATCCCTGGGCATGTCTGGGATTCCTCATAGCCAAAAGCATTACCAATACCCTCACTGGTGATAAATCGCACACTCATATTGTGCATGGCTGTGGGCTCACCTGAAGGCTCTCTAATGTATTTTACTCTCCAGCATTTTGAGATGAGCGTGCACCTTGAACTGAAATGTATGTTTGTTCCAGGTTGCTTTTCAAAGTCATTCATATTTTGTTGTCTCTCTACTCATTTTGGCATCTGTCCTTGTAATATGTGGGCTGGTCTAAACACATACTACAAAACCACAGTGGCTGTGCTAACATCACCGCTTTGCAGTGTGTTTGTATGGCAAAAGTATCTAAAATTCAGGAGATCTCAGCCATGGGAGTGCCATGGGTGGAGGGACAGGACAACAGCAAATCCACAAAGTACTGCGGAGGTTCAGGGAAGGATTGTGCCTTGCTTTTGCCTGCCCCAGCACTTGATTTAAATCCAGCAAAGAAAGGTGTGCAGGTCAGTGAGACTGTTACAAATGTCAGTGGCACTACTGATGATATCTTAATGCTATCTGCCATGCATAAATGATTGAAGGGATTAGGAGTGCCTCAAACTTGATATTTTATGTCCAGTATCTATCATTTTGATAAGCAGCAGCACTAAAGTAATATTTCTTTTAAGATAGCAAGACCATATATACATATATTTCTTTTTGCATTAAGATGTTCCCTTGTCTTTCCACAAATTTTTCAGCTCACTTTTTCAAAGACTGTTATTTTCTTGGTGAGTGCAAGGGACTTCCTCCAGCAAGAATCTATGCTTTTGGGATAGAAACCTGTCCCGTCTGTGGGGAGGGATTACAGCGTCACCCCCTGATATCCCAGTGACGACCCCTTAACAGTGAGAGGAAGAGAGAAGAAAGAGCTAAAACACAAAAGTGGTTTTATCAATCCTCTCCCTCCACTTTCCACCCCTAAACTTCCAACAGGAGGTGAAAGGCAGAGAGGTAAAGGAGCTGGCATGCTGAGAAGTTCTCTTCTGTTCCTGGTTACTTGCCCAGCAGCAGAGAGGCTGCAACATGCTCATGCCTTAGCATCCCACCAACTGTGCAGGACCCAGGTGGAGAAAAATCCCACCTTTTTTAACATTTAGCTGGAGATTCATGTTTCTCTGCCTAGGAGGTAAAATCTGCTCTTGTTTACACCAGCACATGAGCACGCATAACAAAACTGTGGACTCCTTAATGCAGCAGTCATATGTTCTGCTCCACATGCCAGCAGGTTATAACTGGGCCCAGATTTCTTTTTTTAAGGGCTTATTTCTTCCATGCAAGCCCTCTCTTCACTTCAGCCAACAGGGAAATGGAAAGCTTGAATCTGTTGGGGAAAAAATAATCTTTATTTTGTCTTATGATCGGGTAACGAGAGACCCACAAATTTTCATTGAATTCAGTTAGGGCAAAATTGTAATTTGGGCACGGACATTAAAAATAACTCTTCAAGCATAAGTGGCTAGAAAACAGCATGTGTTACACAGTGCCTTCCCTTTTTCTCCACATAATAAAATTGTAGCTCTTTCTGTCGGTGTAGAGCTTCTCTCCTGAGATTTCTGATGTACAGCAAGATTGAAGAGAAGGCATTCTACCATTTCCTTGTGAAATGTCATCATTGCAGCAGGTTCCAACTCAAATCAGATTATTAGAATGGAGAGATAATCAGTATGTGCATCATTATTTCACAGTCATCTGTCTGAATCTTAAAATACTGAGTAGATTATAAATTAGTTGGGAGGCTGGGGGGAGTATGTACCCATGCCAAGTCTAGATTCTGCAGTCCTGCTAACACAGCAGTTCACGAATTACAAAGTGCAGGACACAAGATTGGATGGGCCATAAACTTTAAAGGCCCTCAGTGGGATATGTTTGTTTTAGACTCTTAATTATGGCAAATTTTTTCCTGACGATACAATGAGTTTAGAAATACAGATAGTTATCTGTGCTTGGTGTTCTGGATGGCAGCACACTGTGTAGCTATCTAAAATGAGACCTAGTTGGATGCTGGCACTGGAAAATTACAGATATTGGAGGCATCAGACATGATCCAAATGAGAATTGATGTTTCTCAACTAAGGACTGGCTAACAGGCAGGGTTAGGGCAATAAACACTCTCAAATACCTGGAGAGTGTCCACACCAACCAGAAACAGAAGCGTTTTTTGGGGTGGTCCAAGAAATATAATGAAATGAAATTTGGCAAAGGAAAATGTTAGTTGAATATTGCAGAGGATAGCAGGACAAAAATTCCCTGAAACAGCAAAATTCTCTTGAAGACATTAGCATCATTTTTATCATTTTGCATTGATGAAGCTGGCTGCTGGGCTATCTAGTCTATCAGAGGGTCTTTGTCCAGATTCCAGCTTCTTCATTAAATCTAGCTAATCTAACTGTAAGGTAAAGTTTTCATTAACATAATTGAATGTATGCAAATATAGGTTTGCTGTATTATACTCGCTTAGGTACAATCCTTGATGTTTGAGAATATATTTTCAGTTTCAATGCAGGACAGCATTGAGGGGAACCATCTCTATTTTGGTGGGCCTGTAGTAATAGACAGGTGACTAGAAAAACTACCTGCTAATCTGTGAATGGGAGGCTGTGGCCAACCCGTTACTGGTCCTCTGGACTGCATCCAGTCTTGTGTGTTTTTAATAGAGCATTTTTCATTACAATGCCAATACTGTGTGTGCTCTCCTCCCTCTAGTTCCCAGCCTCTTCCTCCCTGCGCAGTGGTGCTGAGCTCAGAGAAATGCTCCCTGCCTCGGCAGTCCTGAGCTCCAGAAGGGTCACTGTGTGTATGTGATAAATAGGTGCTTATACTGAAACAATACTGCCAAAGCTTGGGCTGCAGGTTACTTGCTTATTTTTCATGTTTTGCTGAAGTTTGTGACTTTTCCTTTGGGTTTCTGCTGCTGAGTTGGTGCGGGGTGCTCCACTGCTAGGCAGATCATAAGACTTTCTGTGTTGCTTTCTTGAGGGCTAGCTTCTTGACAAGCACCAGATAGCGGGTGAGAAACAAAAAGAGCCAAACACATGCTTCTTGGCAGCATGAAGTCAAGGGTTCATCTATAAACTAAGCTGTGACTTTTTTTTTTCTTTTTTTTTTGCAAGGAGCAAAAATGAGGTATGTGCATGAGCTATGTGCAACAAGCTCTGAATGTATCCCAACTCCTCTAGAAAAAAAAAAAATAGGTCCTTCTGACTGATCTGAAGGGGCAAGCAGGAGAACCTGGAAAGAGGATAAAGTGCTGAGCCTGATTTCATTCTGGAACAAAGTGCAGGAAAAGCAGAAATAGGCTTAAATAAAAAAATATGTAGAAATGTAAATTTTATAAGTTGACATACAGAGTTGGGGGGGTGAATGTAAAGGAAATTTCTTCTATTTTAGAAGTGACAGACTCATGAAGAAAGATGCTGTACAGTTGTTGTCAGGCAAATACAGACTTAACAAAATGCATTTATGAAATCTGACTGCTATCACTAAGAGTGGGAGACATTGTAAGGAAGGCAATTGACTTATTTAGTATCATGCGGCAAAGTACGTAAGACCACAGAAGTGCTCTCTGCACTAAGTGGTATGCGCACTTGTAAACTAGCAGATGTCAAAATTGCCATCAGCTGGTGACTCTCATTGAGGGGAGGCATTTTGAATGAGGCTGTGCATGCACCGGCACCCAGAGTAACCCCACTCAATACTTCCACTGGTGACCTAGAAGTTAATATGTGACTGCTCCTGAACTGGGGAGCCGTCTGAAATACTCCCTGGTAGTATGAGAAGAAAAACTGGGGCTTATCAAAAAGTTTTCTTGGGAGCAATTGCAGGGCAGTGCACAAAAATAGAGAAAAAGAATGGGTACTAAAATGTATTTAACTTGGTGGGGAAAAAGGTAAAAATAGCAGTAATGTTTCAAAGTTTAAAGACCTCAAACCTAAAATGGAAAATCAGTGTGCACATATACACACAAAAAAATGCTAGTGAGAGGGACTGATCACTGGAACAAATTACCAGCAGAGAAAGTTCTGTTTTTTGATCTCTATCTTCACAGCAAAACCTCTGTCTGGAAGATGTATTTTAGTCAAGGACTGTTTATTGGTTTTAGGGGTACCTGGGCAGACTGTGATTTTTTGGTAGATAAAAAGGTGGCTAGAGTACATTATTTTAACAGTTTTGTCCTGGCTTTAACATCTTTGAAACTGTAAATTTGATGCTATAAACCACTGCTATTAGTGGATAAGTCTCTGCTACCTGCTTTGTACTGCTTTATAGGGGAGGAGGTGATTATGCTGAGGCGTAAAATTCCAGCAACCTAAATAACACAGTATTGTGCAATGGGCAGGAGTAAGCCCTAGCATGAAGTTTGCTTTCAGGTGTAAAAGCTGACTTTATGTTAACAGTTTCCAGGAGTTTCCAACTGTTAGAGCTTTGCTGTGTCTTGAGAGGGTCTAAAGAATATTTTTGCAGAAATATTCTCAGCATTCAGCAGCAAAAAAAAATGGAGCTGTAATGATATGGTATTAATGTGATAGACTCTTATTCAATATTGTCTTCCTTCTGTTATCAGCGCAGATAAACAAGCAAGCTTTCAGGCAATGTAGTTTTAATCAGTATATAATTATAATGATGCAACAAAGATTTGTTGATTAGGTCATGAAACACTTCTTGAGAAGGGGAATTAACTGTTCATCCCACAGTCAAGGAGAGAGGATGTGCTTGTCTACATAAACTTTTGTGTTTTGGAAAGACAGTGTCATACGTAGGATGTATTTTGCATGAAATAGCATATCCCCAACAGAAACAACTGTCTCTTCCCCCATCTGTTCTTAGAGCACACTTGTATTTGAAAAATAATCCAGGTACAACACTGTATTTCTTGATAAGTACAAAAGTTGTTTCTAAATATCTCCAAGGAAAGACAAACCAGTAGGGCCTATGGAAAACTATATCAACTATTGTAGAACAAAATAGGGTGTCTATTTCATATGTTCAGAAGACTTTATAAAAATGATCTGACTTTTGAGATTCAGAAAATAGAAAATTCCAGTGCTGATTTGTGACTCCAGATTAGGGTTCACACAGCCTTAAAAAAACTGGTAGTACATGGAAGCACGTGCACTCACACGTCTGTTTCTCTGCCATCCTGAAGGCTTTGACAGGAGTAAGTGAACCGTACAGAAAGTATACCATGGAAGCATATGGTCGGTGGTTTCAGCTGAATGCCCTTCATTTCATTGTCTGCTTGCTTGTGTGTGATGAATTTCATGGACTGGCTCAAGTTGTTCACACTGCCTTGCAGGCAAAGGATGTTACCCTCAGCATAGCATTCAATGTCCTTCACAACAGATTGACTTCCCTTGAGAAACACAAGCACCATTCAAGCAGAGATGATACGAAAGAAAGCACATTCACATGGTTTTGTGAATCAAAAGAAATAGCCCCATTTCCAGTACAAATGAACATTCCAAATAAAAGCTTGGCATGAAGGGACCCAGTCAAGAGAGAGAGATGTTCTGGGGTCATGTGCAATTCTCAGGTAGCTGAAAGGAAGCTGGCTGACAATCTTATTGCAATCCTTGAAAGAATGAAAGTGAAACCAAATATCTCTGTCTAATTAGCACATTGTCTTTTGTATCTGAATGTTAAAGAACAAAAAAAACAAAACAAACAAACAACAACAACAACAAACACCATTAATGTAGATTGCGTTAAATGAAAACTCTGAAACTCTTGCTATTCAAAGCATGTTTGTGTTTGGGTCCTCTGTGAAGAATGGGATCAAAAGCAGAGCAAATGCAAATTCCCACAAAATGGAAAAGCTATTACAGCCCCATAGGAAATGGATTCCAGGATGAGTCTCCAAGGGTCTGTCTGTACTTCTGTCTCTCTTCCTAATATTTAATAAGAAAATAAATGTGTCTTGGCAGAGGGAACTGTCTAGCCCTTCTGTTTTGGTAAAGTAATAGAGATAATGAAAATTTTGAGAGGAGTGGAGAAGACTGTTGGAATAACCCCTGGAAAAGTGATTTGTATCCTCAGAAGGACATTTCTTAAGGTATCCCAACTGGTAGGTGGAGAAGAGAAAATCAGCAGGGAATATGGGACCTTTGATTAAAAGAAGATGAGTGTGGGAATGCAAATAGGTTTAGTCAAGTGATTCAATAGAAGCCTGTGATTTTAACAGAGATGTAAACTCTTAAACAATTGAAGAAAGCTACAAGCTTTTTTTTTTTTTTCTCCTCTCCTGTTTACTCCTAGTTAAGCTAGGATGCCTTATCTTTTCACTCCATTACATACAAAATTTATATTTAAGGAGGAGTTTATATTCTTTACATTCCATTGTCTTTTAAAACACAGAACAATCTCCTTCCCTCAAAAAAAAAAAAGTTAAAAATTTCTATTGAGCAAAGAAAACTGCTTATTTGAGAGTTCCCTAAGTCTGAAGTCTCAGAGACCCAAACGAGCTTTCAAGACATGTTTACATTTACGAAGGAAGATTCCTGAATTTTCTGTTTCCAGAGTCTTACATTAAAAGAAGGGCACAAAAAAGTATGTTTGATTTTGCTGAGTAAGCATACACATTAGGACATGGATCTTTTTCTTGTAGTCTTCTAAATGTGGGTGGGAGTAGTGACTGATAGATGAAATATTGTACTTTAAAACTACAGAAAAACACTGTTATGCAAACTCTAGTTAGGTAAAATCATAAAAGCTCTTAACAATCAAGACATTCTAAAGTGCATTTTTACTGCAAGTAAAAATGGCCATTTTCATATATTTCATGACTTCCCCTCCTTATTTGAAGCCTCAGTAAACTTAACTGTAAAAGTTCTGTCTGAGAGCCTCCTTGCAGAGGGAAGGGAAACAGGAATACAAATATTCAGATAAGATTTATGTGTGGTATAAAAATTCAGATAATTTTTACTGCGGAATGAAAACCATTTTTAATCTACAGAGAATAAGAACATTAGAAACAATCTCTAAAAATGAAGATAGATTAATATTTTTAGTTCCATCTGCAAAAGAGTTTAGAATGAAATTCTTCACATGTAAAAGTCTGTGCACTGAAATCAGAGATTTTTTCCCTTGTTATAGATGAAAAAAGTGTCTTTAAGGCATGGCTTAGAACAGGACCTTTGCTGCAATCTTTCTAATTTTGTTATCAAGCACTTCCATAATAAAACTGGAAAGGTATTTTCATAGTTAAAACGTGTGTTTTCATTATTCTATTTCAGGCCTTAATTTCAGACGCTTTGACTATATCTTTAGCAGATAAATATTTGAATATGCAGACATCTTTGTCTTAAACTTTGATTTCAGCGCTTACAATTTGATGTCCTTGAGTCTTCATGACAGATAAAGACCTATTTTCAGTAGAGGAGAGTCAGGGTAGGGAACAAGTCAGGCAGGTGATGTGTGGTTCAGGCTCTTAGGCTTTTATTGCTCTTCCATTTTTCCTCCTCCTAGTCTTCAGGTGACATCAATGAGCCCTCCCCTTGTGGGTGGTGTTTCCTTATTTGACTGTCAGCTAGGGCATGGGGCATGTCCTGGTGTATGTGCTGTGTTCCTCAAGCTTCAACATCTTGTGAGGATAGGTGAATTGTGGGTAAAAAGTGGGTTCTCATTTTTGTGAATTTGAGCAGTCATATATGCAAGGATTTAAGAGGAAGTTAATTTTTAATGGAATTGAACTCAGCTGTCAGGGAAATTACTGAATAGTTTTGCAAAAACTTCAAAAGGTGAGGGCCAACATACAGTTCTAGTAGCAATTTGTTCAATAGGGTCATTTATCTGCACAGCTGTCTGGAGAGTTTTTGCACACTGCAAGTCTTCAACACAGACATTGAATGCTATTCTGAACAGAACACATCACAAATTTGGTTACTTGGTTAACAATATTAATGAGCAGTGTATCTGTGCTCATGGCGATGAATTTGCTTCTACTTCAGAACAGATAAAATGGGTTTCCTAAAGCCTGACTTAAAGCATAGGTATAAAATAAAAATTCTGCATATTAAAAATATGAAAAATTATTGCATATGACTTTTATCTTTCATGGTTTTATCTTACATATACAAATGATGGTAACATGGACTAAAACCATAAGCCTTCTTAGAAGTAACTAGAAGGTGAGACATATTCTGGAGACTTGGGAAGTTTCCCCACAGAGGAGAACTGTATAGCAGATCTGCTTCCTGAAGGCTTAAATCTGTCTACACTAAAAGGATGTTCCTGCCGCTGTTGGCCCAGAGATGTAAGTGGTATTTTGTGACTGCAGAAGACAGAAAATGTCTTTCATTTATGGGCAGGAGTTTCAATATTCTGTAATTATTTATATGTGATGCTTGTAGCTGTCCTTCTCTTGTTTATGTGCACCCGAATATAGCAGAAGCAAATATCAAGAGAAGCTGACAAAAATACCCCTTCTAGCAGTCACTTGGAAAATCCTTTGACTTAATGTTATTCTGTTTCTGTATATGTAATGTTGCCAGGGTACTGGAAAAAATGTCATACCACTGCATTTCTAGTGGTTTGTATGAGTGTTCTGGCATCCTGTCTATTTTCTTTTTTCTTTTTTCTTTTTTTTTCACCTTCCTCTTTCTGAGAACTGCAAGGAATATAAGAAAATCTATAATTGGTGCTGTCTCCATTAGCATATTTACACAGTACACTGCATAGTCATCAGCTTAATATGCTGCCTGTCCTGTGTTCCATACATCAGTGCTTTGACTTAAAAATGACTGCTGTGGTCTTTTAAACCTTTGATAAGAAGGAGCATAATGACTGAGCAATGCCTCTGTGATCTCCTTTTGCTTAGCTGTCCCTGCTCTGTTCTGCAGCAGGCAAGTCTGAGACTTCTTGGATTTGAAGATGACTATATTTTTGTTGTAGTAGCCCCTTACAAACTTTGCTGTTTTCAAGAGCAATTTCAGCCTATCCTTCCCCAGATATTTTGCTCTTATAACCTAAGCTTTCTAAGCTCTTATACTAACATTCCTTTATCCTTATTTCTCCCCTCACAAAACTCTGTGTTCCTTAGGATATCTGATATATTCAAAAAATCAATTTGAATTGAAAATTCAGATTGATTGAATGGATTCAGGAGACACCTCCATTTCAATTAGGGGGTCATGTTTTATGGGCTAATTTGTTATAGGAAGAAACTCTTCTGATTCATAAGAGTAACCAAATTTGCTTGAGCAATCTTGCTTTATACACCCGATTAGCCTGTATGTGCTAACAGGAACTTTCTTTTCCTCCTAGCTGCTTTGGATTATTGTTACAGAGCATTTTATAAGAAAATCTAAATGTAGTAATCTGTCCATAGGTTAGAGCCTCAAATGATGTGATGTGTTATGAGCCATATTGACTCTACTGTAAGTGATTCTTGATTTATTGTGACAATGGTTTATGCTTCATGGACTGAAACAATAGCTAACTTCTTTGGTTAGCACTCATCTTACTTGGCATGAGACAGTATACTTTGTGTGGTGGTATCCATATGGAAAATTAAGGTAATGGTTGTGATTTTCTTTTTTATGCATAAAAGCAAAAGGTTTTGGAGTATTTTGGACAGTAGACAGTCTTATTTGCTGTGTGTTGCAGAGAGAGAAAAGATTTTAGACTTGAAAATACTGAGAGTGTTGCAGATGCCAGCTGCTGTGTCCCTAGCAGGGGATATGGCAGGTTGTGCCCTGCCTGTCCTATTGGTAGGAATCCAGCCCAGGTGTGAGCTGTGTTTGGGGTCATGGGGCAGCCTCAACAAGGCGGCGGTTTGCTGACATACTTTATTTTCCCTGTTGAGAAGATAAAGAATTTCCATTAATTCCTCTTCAGGGAATTCTGCCTTGATGCATTTGGGATTTTTTGTTTGTCCTTAAACAAACAGTCCCTTCCGTTTGACTTAAGGGTGCTGCAAAGGAGACTGCCCTATAGATTGCTGTAACTCAACTCAAAACTTGCAAAATTTAGGTGCATCTCTGGCATTCTGCCAGAACTCTCTGGGAAGTTGGCCCAGCAATGTTTTAGTCATATTCTTTGAAAAGTCTATAGCTAATGCCTTTTATAAGTCCTAAAACAAACATAAAAGAGAATGGGATGTGCTAAATAGTAAATTAAATAAATGCTTTCCTCCATTACCATATGAAGTTCATAGTTTGCTGTGTCTGAATCATGACATAGACACAAAAAAGATAAAGCAGCACTTTAGCAGTGTTGCTTTGAAAACAAGATCGTGAAAACAAATTGCTAATTCAAAAAAGAAAGATGAAAAATAATTATAGCTGCTGAAATTGCCTCAGTATTCTCTTAAGGAGGGAGGTTTTCAACTCTGTCCTTTCTAATTCCAGCTATAACGAATGGCTTTCGCTAAGCACAGGTCATCTGTAGTACTTTAGCAGTAGCTGCAGTATCATTTTGTGTTGTATATGTCATCATTGTCACTAGCAGATCTTCAGTTGTGATTGGACTGAAGGCAGAGGAAGCTGTACTTTTAGAATTGTTTTCTTTTTACTTGCAGCATGCCAAGCTTATTTTCTTTTGATAAATATTATGCTTTGTTTCAAGTTTGATATCCCAAGTCTCTTGGTCACTGTTGTAGAACTTCAGGCAACAGGGGCTCATTTTGCAGTGGTAGGAAGTGGTGTATGAAGTTCTGAGCTTTGTATATTGCTGTAGTTTCAAGGAAAATTGAAAATGCATGTCTTCCCTAGTTAGGCCTTTACGAGCCCATTAACATTCAGCTCTGCTTTATTACCTATTTTGGCAGCATACATTGCCATTCATATTAACAATTGTTTTAGCAAATAGGACACTAGGTTAACATGGTACATTTCTCCCTTTTTTTTTTTTCCCCCTCCAAAACATATCATTAGTGACTAAGAAAAGACATATTTTAATTCAGCGCTCATGAAATACAAGCCAGTAAGATATAAAACACTTAACTAAACTTGTAACACTGCTGGATCTATCATTCTAAATTTCCTCCAACATGTATTGTTCTTCATCAAATGACAATCTGAGAAAGCCACAGAATTCTGGCATGAATAAAGCACCCTTGGGGAATATTCTTTTATTTACACATTTAATAAACAATATTAAGAAAATCTCAAGCTTGTACATTAAACATTGTATTTTCATTACAGTATTAAACAAGGAGATAAAATAACATTTTCATTATACAGTAAAACAAGGAAATATAAAATTAAGTTTGGCTGGAATTGCTGTGGGTGATAAAATATTATTTAACATTGGCGGGATCAGATTAGCTCTCATAACAAGTTCGTTGCTGATCTTTATGTGGAGAGTAATAATTTTGAAAAGTAGTTCCTTTTCTAGGAAAGGGAGTTATTACCTGTAAAAGGAGCTGATGTTTAGAAAAGGATGGTACGTGATTTGAGTGATCCTTCAGAGGACTTACATAAATTGGCTAGAAACTATCAAACATACATCTAACATCAACTCTTCTATTTTTCTTTTTTTTTGGCTGGAGGTGGGGGTATGTGTGTTTTTTGTTTGTCTGGTTGTTTGTTTTGAAAGTAATACTTATAGTATTTTAATGGGCTATTTTATCTGGACTAGGAGAATTTTCCTAGTTGTGTGATGAAGTTCCTTATGTGTGTGTGTGTGTGTCCATTTTGTTAAGGCTGACAAATTGTTTTCTATATTGCACATGGATCAGGAGATTTTAGTTCTGTGATGATATTCTCAGCTAAAACCTAAAAACTCACATCACTTCTTAAAACATCACTTAGCCTCACTTCCAGGGTGACAGAAGGGTATGGTCCCTGAAGGGCCTTCCCACAGTTCATTAACATCTTCTGGAAAGCCTTTAAAATATTAATGAGAATTGATTTCTTCAATAAGAAGAATGATAAAGATTAAATAGGGACCTTCAGAGAAATGCTATGAACAAGCAGCAGTATCTAGAGTGAACCTCCACGAGCCTTTGAAAGTGAGTGTTAAGTAGCAATGCTTTGAGCTAGCCATGCACTTCATCTTAGATGAAAGCAATGCTTGGAAGATGACTCAAACACATAGACTAGCAGAGCACAGAGGTAGTAGCATTATAGAGTAGAGCAGAGTCGAGATTTCTAGTCTCTAATGTTTTTACTTTTAGTTGTTTCTGCCCTTCCAGACATTTTTAATATTAGAATTTTCTAACTTCTTCCTGAGTTTCCTACAGCAGTAGGTGGTGTGTACACCTTATACTTGCTCTGTGGCCATAGCTTATTGCGTGTTTTTTCACAAGACTAGACTGTCTGTGTTTTATTTAGTGAAGGCATTCAACCTCCTGGCTTACTGACAATCTTGTTAAAGACTGTAGTTACTAACCACTGTGATTCCTAACAGCTGCCCCTCATTACTGAGTACTTGAAGGGATGCAACCACTTCTTGTTTAAACAGCATCACAGACCTACATGCAGTTGAAAAACATCCTCACCTGGCAGGGAAGATCCCATGAACCAGAAGGTATGATGAACCTGCAGTTTTCCCAAGTGTAGGAAATTTAGTAGTGTTTTTGCTCTCCCCAATAAGAAAGAAACAATCTAGATAAGCTTTTTCCCATGAGACTGCAACACTCATTTATGAGATACTTCCATCTTCCTCTGTCTTGAATAGCCACCTCCTTCAGCATTGCCTCCAAGTCAAAGTGGGCTGCTAATAAATGATGAGGAACCAGCTACAACCAAGTGCCTGCAGTGACAGGAAAATGTCCAGGGATCTGCTTCAATGGCACATGAATCCTTCAATGCTGCTTACTATTTGAAAGCTTCATCCTGTTCATTTGTTAAGTTCTCGTCCATTGTGCTTGTTCTTTTATAAAATTGTGTCAGAAAGATGAAGAGAGATGAGCTTAGTTCCTGTGCTGGTATTCATAGTGGCCCTTGAGTGAGATGCCTGATTTAAAACTGCAGCATGCCTGGAGGAGTGTGAATAGTTATTTCTTATGTACGGACCTCTATAAGGTTGGAAAACACAGATCTGTGTGACTCCAGTGCAAATAAATTCTTACATGTGCTTGAACCTTCAAGCAGCCATGGCCCAGGCAGTTATAGCAGTCCAAGAAAATCAGCATCAGTGGCGGGAGCTTTAAAAATGTTTTCATTTCATCAGGCTGTTTTGCCTGGGCTTTGAACACCTTGTTGCAGATGCTGGGTTCATCTGGTACTAGCCTTAGCAGATGAGTTCCTACCTGTATTGCAACTGTTTCTACTTATGCCTGTCCATCTTGGAAGATGGCAACCTTATAAAGCTCTTCAAAGATTTCCTAGCTCATGTTCCTGTACCAGAGACAAGTCAGCTAAACCTATATTTTCTTATATGATGTTTGTTTGTCAATACCACTGTTAAAATTCCACCAGTGGTCATTCCCTCAATGTTTCCCAGTCAAGATGTTTGATGTTTTGTATTGAATTTAGCATCAAGACAGATTTGTGTTAATGAGCTTTACTGCTCATTCACAATTGAAATTGGAGAATCATTTTTTTCTTCTTTTTTTGGGCAATAATTTTTATTTGTCTTGAAAGATATTACCCTCTATTCTCTAAAACAGATATCCCAAGTTCAAGTGGACTTCTCCATAAAGCCAAGACTTTCTATCTTACGTTTTGTGGCTCTCATGTAAACTATCTTCAGATGATTTCTTGACTTTCGTACGTATCTTTATTTTCTAAACCGTGGCTCTCATAGCAGTAAAATCCATCCTAGGCTTGTAAGTCAGATGAGAGGCACAGATGAGAGGCACTATCATTCCTTCCATAGGAAGGGCTGTAAAATATGTCAGGCAATTGCTGTACTAAAGGGTTTATTAAGTTTATAAAAAATGTGATTCTTTCATGGAACGATGTTATGTATCTCAGTAGGATAAAGGAGGAGTTCTTTAAACTCTCCAGAAAGACAGGCCAGATGGGTACAACACATGGTGAGTTGCAAGTTCCTTTTGTATATCCTTCAAGGTTTAACCCTCTTCTAGCTTGCACATCTCTTCAGGTACTGGGGGCTGGAAGCTGACTGGGACCTTGTAGGTCATTCTCTTATTTGCTTTTCAAATACTTTAAGCAGCAGGGGAATGACTAGCTGAAGGAGTATATTAGCAGAGTTCTGTGCTCTATTTGGTCTTTTTTTTCTTCATTCTGCATAATATAACTATTACTCAGCTCCTGACTCTTTATGTGAGCAGCAGATAGGACAAGGTAGCATATAATAAATTTCTGAAAATAGTGGTAGACAAGAGATAAAGGACTATCTTGGAGTAGGCAGGCACTTTGACTCATTGTAATTGTTGCTGGTGGGAAGGAAAATAGGTGGGTATTTCCTCTGCACAGTTGACTGAGTTTAAAAAATACAAAGGAGTCTGAGAAAGAAACTTTTAAAGCTTTTTTCCTTCTCTCCTTTCCTTGCTTAACTGATGCAGTTTGATAAAAGTACCCTCTATTGCTTAGTATTTGAATTCACCTTAGAGAATTAAAGGAAATAAGGCAAACCTTGGTTTTAATAGACCTCTCCTTAATTCTACCATATAATGTAGACTAATAGTCCTTTAAAATAGTCACTTGGAATGTTAATGAACTTAATAACCCATTAAAGAAAAAAAAAAAAAAGTATTGAACTGCCTCCTAAGAAAGCTGAATTCTACTGTAGGCGTATAAAAATATTCAACCTCTGAAGAATTTTATTCTAAAAATTAAGGACTTGACTGGAGAGGTTTAATTTTTAAAGAAATAGGAAAAATTTGGCTGTACATCTCAACCAGTATGACAAAAATTCCAGACAGTAAATAGTCCAGGAACTATCTTAAAAACAAGAAAGGACAACATACCAGTCTTCAATACCTCAAAAAGGACAAGCTGTTCTTTTAAACTACATTTTTTCCTTCAGAGGAGACACTGTGAATTCGTTCTGTACTCCTCCATGCTACCACTGTGTAGCGTGCTCTGCCTGTGATGGGGGCTGGAGCTGGTGTGCTCAATTAATAGGGTGTGACATAGCAGATGGGACTAAAGACCAATAACCAGTTTCCGTCAGTGGTCACTGCTAGAATCTGCTTCCTCTTTTCTCTTAAGAACTTGCAGGTCCCTCTCTTTTCCTCAGCACCGTCTTGTAGAGCCTCCAGAGCTCAAGTTTCTATTTTCGATCCTGTGAGGAGGTCACTGGAAGCTTCGCGGATGACTTAGCCGAGGCTCATGTTTTACCTTGACAGAGATCTGTCTGTGTCTGTGCTTTGCAGGTAGAGCTGGGTGGCTTGTGTCTGCAGCGCATTGATGGGCCGATAACTCACAGAAGCTCTTCCTGGCTTAGGAATTTAAGAGCTGCTGCAGATCAATTGCTGGACTATTTGTTTTAGTAAATTGCCCTTCTGTCTTTCACATCACCCAATATCACAGAGAAATACCACTTTATTATAAACTGACAGAAGACTGTGAAGCCAAGCATGAAAATGTGTGTGTTTGTGGTTTCTTTGGATTTCCATGATAACTTTAAATGAGTGTGGAGAGAGTGCAGAGGGTTTCCAAGGAGAAAGTGTGTAGTGGAAAAAAATGGACAGGACATGCTTGTGACTCTGGAGATAGCTTTGTGCTGCTGGTTCAATGCTCAGAGAAAGCAACTCTTTATTGCTATATTAGCCATTAGCCAGGGCAAATCTTATTCCTGACACACCTGGCCAATGGCATAATCAATTTCTTTTTATATTTAGTCACAAAGAATGACATGTTTGCAAAAGAGAAAAAAAAAGAAAAAAGAAAAGGGGTTATTTTCTGATATACTTTTCCTTGGGTAAACAGTATATTTCTAAAACAAGCAAACAAAAAAAAAGGTTTACTTGAGTCAAAGCAAATGTTAGATTTTAAATTCTTAGATTTCTTTCATTGTCTCCAGCAGTAAAATAGAAAGGAGTGAAAAAAGGGGAGAGTTCAAAACTCTCCAATCCATAAATATATCTATCCAATTAGAAGCATACAAATATTGCAAAAACAGTGATTTCTTTTAATATGAATTTGTTTCAGGCTTTTCTGTGGAAATGTTTTATCTAGTTGCTCTATCTGACAGAAGAAAGCCTGAGCCTTCACATGCATCTACAGAACTGGCTTAAGGTATTCCTGGTGCTACCTGGTTCATTTCTGCCTCCATGTCACTCCACGTGGACCCATTGGTTGTACCATTCACACTGTTCTGTGACCTTGTGCTGTGGAAAAATATGGAGACAAGTTTCAGCTGGATTATCCCTGTGCTGTGATTCACAATCAACACGGTGTTGGCCAACGTCATGGAAAGGTGAAATAATAGAGGCTGGAGCTTGAAATGCCTCTGTCTCTAAAAGAGTGCACGGGACATGATGGATAGAGTAAGAGGGAGGTGACAGCAAAGTGATGGAGAAACAGCTGTTCTTTGCAAGGCTACAGATGTGAGGAGCATTCAGCCTTTCCACATAACTGCTCTTGGTTGATTAGCTATTTGGCCACAAGGTCAACTAGCCAAAAATATTTGCAAGTGAAAAAGAGATGGCCAAAAACAGTTTCATCCCTGTCCTTACAGTGCTTTAGTTTCTCTTTAGTGGTTGGTTATGACAGAAACTACTTTGCTGTGTGATTATATTGTGTTATCTTTTAATATTTGTATGGATTCTTTCATTTCATCTTTCTATAATACTTGTCCTTAAACAGAGTGACAGAACTGCTTTCTAGTAAGATGAGGATTTCCTCATTTCTGAAACTCAGTTATTGTCAAAGATGGCGAAATGAAGACATGTGAAGGGAAAAGTATCACCTTACTGAATGTGAACAGCAAAAGAGTGGGAGAGGGGTGTAGAAATGCTGCCAAATTTCCATTTCCTATGGCCATAAATCAAATCCTGCAGTACTATTTTTGGATGGGGATTTTTCCCTGTGTCTTTTAGTTTAAATCTCTTGGATATACTCCAAATAAATTTTGAAAGGTGAGGATGGAGAACATATCTTTTTTCCTTTTAAAGGAAAGCTGGGATTCTCATGCAGTTCTTGGCTTCAGCCTCTGAGTCTTCAAGGAAAATGCTAACACTTCAGAAATACCCACCATCCCCAAGAGCAGAAGCTGGGACAGGGAGGGAGGTATCACTGATAGGTGTCAATGATGAGTGACACTGATGGACAGTGGGGAGAGCAGGAGCCCAGGACCTGCCAAAAGGAGCTGAATACTTAAGGGTGCAGTTTGACCTATAAAGATACAAAGTTTGAACCAGAAAGCAGACCATGTTCAGGTTCCTGCCATGTACTGCTTCTTAACTACGCAAAGATTGTAAAGCTCACACGAAAGGGAGAAAGGGATATCATTTATGATTTGTTAAATGCAGTCAGTGATACTACCTGACTAGGGGCTTCTGCTTGAATTTGTGAATAATCTTGCAGACTCAAAGGCTTATTTGAAAACTAGAATGTGGCTCTGTAATCTGTCCCAGCCTGGGCTCTTGCTTCAGAAAAAAAATGGTATTTTCACAGTAGGATTGACGGAGGAGGAGAGGTACAGGGAAAACTATCAAAACTATCACTTTTTTTTTTTGAGAGAGAGAGAGTAAGGATGGTGGCTTTCACCCTGTAATTTTTCTTGACAGTCAAGAAAAAAATCTAGGTACTTCTTGGTTCTGTTTTCAGAGGAACTTACTTCAACATATTCAACATAAATTTTCTTTTGTGAGTTATGCAATGCAAAGAGTGTTGAGATGGAGATGTGCATGAGAGGAAGAATCAGCTCTGACAGCATACAGTTGACTATTTCCTCATGTTTCTTAATGAAGAAGGGGATGAGACTGGGCCTTAAAATAGAATTTGGGGGAGGGAGAAAAGAAT
This sequence comes from Tinamus guttatus, assembly GCF_000705375.1. The sequence goes on along the minus strand of NW_010576433.1, from coordinate 54,423 downwards.
AAAGTTCTCTAAAGAGTAATTAACCATAAAGGCAGTTTTCTATATTCATTTATACTAACCTTCAAAAGTGAGAATAGAAGTGGAAGAAAAAATATAAGGAAAATAGGGTGAAGTAATTTTCCCTGCTTCCTTAACATTTACAAATTAAATCTTGCTTAAAAAATAAAAGAAAAGGAAAGGTTGACTCCAAGTAAGGACCTTCAGGGCAATAATAGAAAATTATATGGGTATTTGACTGCACGGTATCATAGTGCTATAATTAAGACAAAGTACCTTACAATTATTCCACCAACTGGGATAATGCATACAGTGACTGTGCATTCCAAATTAATATTTATTTATTTTAAAGAAGCTTTTTTCTTTTTTTTTCTTTTTTTAAACTGAAACATTATGTAAATAGATTTACTATATAAAAGGCTACTATAAGGCTGGGAGATGAGGAATATGGAAAAACTACTAAGCACTGCCTGCACTACAAGCTATGTAACAATTTGCTTATCTACTTTTGTGAAGGCAATTAGCAGTATTTCTCATCAAAGTACTTCTTCCAAAGCATTAAAATACTTGCAGCATCCTGAAAGGCCTATATGTTTTTGTTTGAATTTCTGAAATGAAGACACTGAGACAAGGAGATAAAGATTAGTGCTTGCAATGAAATGACAATTTTTGTTTTTGTAATGAACTGCGCACCTTTTGAGAACAAGCTATTTTAGTGAAGTCATATTGTGAGCTATTGATTTCTGAGTTCCACTTCCACGTGAGGAAAAACTTCTTTCCTATGAGGGTGACAGAGCGCTGGAGCAGGCTGCCCAGAGATGTTGTGGAGTCTCCTTCTCTGGAGATCTTCAAAACCCGCTTGGACGCAGCCCTGTGCCACGTGCTCTAGGTGACCCTGCGTGTGCAGGGGGGTTGGACTAGATGATCTCTAGAGGTCCCTTCCAACCTCAACCATTCTGTGAGTCTGTGAATATAGATATGAGTGGTTATGCAGTTATGACCTCAAATGAGTGGTAACTCCAGATCCCATTCAGACAGATGTGTCTCACCTGGGATGTATCTGATCCAGAAGGTGATCCTGGAGCTTTTCTGTGGGTGGATGCCCTTTCAGAGTTCAGTAAAGTCCCTCTCTGCTCCAGGGACTTTAGGGCTAGAACATTTAACAGCCGATCAGGATGCTCTGCTTCAGCTGGCCGAGTGTTGCAATGGTCAGACCAATTCAGACACAGCTAACTGGGGACATTTCAGGTGTTACATCTCCACCAATTCATCTGTCCTTTGCTGGGCACCCTACAGACATATTCATGAACTGGAATACTGGTGAGTGCTCAACTTTGGATTTCAGTCAGTTTGATCATTTGAGGATTTTGGAGGGTCTTAAATGGTGGAACTATACCTTTATGGCGCTCTCATGACAAGGTCTTCCTGTATTAAAAACACATAGAATTCTAGTGAATAGGGTGTAAAATTTTGATGTATTTAGTTGAGACCAACACCGTCTTCCTAAATCTTGAGGGATCTGATTTCGCTGGTAACCTGAGGTGAGAGCAATTGAGGTTTAAGATTTTGCCCTTGATAGTCACGTAATAGAGAGAACTGCTTGATCTAGCAACCCTAGCTCAAAAAAAGCAAATGTGAAAAGAAAAAAAAAAAAAAGGTGATGTTGGATATTCTCCATATCTCTCTTCTTTTGAAATGTGGATTGCCTTACTGAGAAAGAGAGCTGCCTTTTCTCTCCCTCTTCAGTAGGTTGCTCTCACAGCTATGAAATTGTTAAATGCTGCCCCATGGGGGAATGCTATTTTGCTATGTAAATGAATTCAGAAATGTGACATTCTGCTGGCAGGGACAGGTGATGTCTGTGAGAGCCTGACTGACCACCATCAGTTGGCCTGATGGATTGACTCCCATCACTTCTGAGCCCAAAGTCATTGATTCTGTTCTTTCCCCTCTTCAGCATGAGCTTCTCCACATGGAGATCATGCCAGTTCTTCAGTATTTTCCCCTACCCGTCAACTCGTCCATGCTCCTTTTTGTTTATTTCCTTAAAAAAAAAATAATTTCAATCAGCTGTCTTAATCTGCACTAATTATAGATTGAAGTTAAGGGAGGCAAGACTAGATAGAATAACATGTTCAAACAGCAGATCTTCAAGAAAAGTGTCAGAAGTTGAATTGGCTTTGTCCCCCATTGCTGGAGACAGAAATGCTGTGCGGAATGTTGTTATACTGTCCTCTGATAATCGTGGTGAAGAGACAGGAGAAGGAGTAGAGCATAGAGATATAAAATTTTGTAGAGTGATTTTGAGATCAGGTCAACCCAGAGGCTGGTATTTGGTACTAGATGGTTATTACTAAGCTCAGGGGCAACAAAAGTTACCCAGTTTACAAACTGGGCAGCACGAAAAAGATAGTTTTGAGTCTTTAGCTGTAGGAAGGTTTTTCTAGGACTACCATGTGAGGATGATGGAAGATGTCTCCACCCCGAGCTGTCATGGAGAAGTTTGAGTGAACAGTGCCTTAATCAGCCTCAAGTAAAACAAACAGTTAACTTAAAGAGTTTCAGGCTGGGCATTTGAGTTAACCAGACTGAGTTTTACATAAAGCAAAATAGGAAGTACTTGAGTAAACTAATCTAGCAGCATGTATGAGGGTAGGAAACCCCTGACCTCTGGGGTGTTTACAGGGCAAGAGCAGACGCAGAGGAAACTGCAGCTCTTCTCAGATTTTTTTTGACAGTGCACTTGCTTCTGTACCAAAGTCCACATGTTATCTAGGGACAAACTCGTGGTTATAAGAAGGGAAAGGAAAAGATAAGCTGTGGAATTAAAAAAAAAAAAGCTGCATTTTTTTTTCCAGATCTTTTTAAAGATTCTCAAACAGAGGCAAATTGTAACTTAGTTTTGCTATCTGTTAAATGAGAGTAATGACACTTGCCAAACTTCAGCTTTATGTCTGGTCTCTGAGGGAGATCTGAGGGTTGACAATGTGGAACTACTATAGCTGTTGTAACTCTCCTAAGAATAATTCTTGACATATTTTAAGTGCACTGCAACATGTGTTGCATGTGAGGCCCTGCAACCCCCACACTGTCTCTGCTTTGTCACAAGCAGGTATTCATCTAATGCCTTGACTTTAGAACCTTAGGAGGAGCATGTGGGAGCCCTGTCCTGGAGCATGGGGAGATGATAGCAGTGGCAATGTGGAGAGCACCCACTGTATTAAGAGGGAGTTTTGGGACCCTGGTATTGGAAAGGAGGGTGCAACTCTCCCCTCTTCCTGCCCTCTCCCCACCATCAAAGGAAAACTGAGGATATGAGGATGGTGACTGCTCCTGGTGAGATGGTATGGAGTGGCATGGCATCAGGGCAGGGGCTGGTGGGGGTCTGTAGGGGCAGCTCACCGGCATGACTGCCAAGGCCTTCTGGTCAAGTGGCTCAATATTTTTACTTTCACATTCAGTTCATAATTGGAAGTGGAAGTGCTGAAATCCCACGAGCATGACCACTCTTATTCTGAGATCTCTAACTCGGTGTTGCGAACTGATCAGGTATTGGATGAGCCATCTGCAGTTACGAGTAGTTTTCCACACTGAACACCTGCTGATTGGCCATTTATGTCAATATAGGTTTACACTGCGCTGAGCACAGTGCTCTGACAGAGGAGCAATGTAGCACTGGGGAAGTGGCTGATCCTTGCAACCACCTCCTTCCAGCACATGCCAGTGTGGTTTCTCGTACTGAGAACAGTAGTTTCAGGATTTGAATCCTGTCAGTGACAGTTGTTTTTTTTTTTTTTTTTTTTTAGTAAGAGGCTAAGCTCTGTAATTACAATCACTGGAGAAAAGGATGCTTAGTACAATACAGAAGTAGATTTTTAATGAGCAGAGTGTTTTTAGCCCCCTCTTTCGTATCCACAGCATAATTCAAGGGGAATCTCATGTATTACTCAGTAAAATGCGTTGGTAGTCTCAGCTTAACCTTCACTGGAAAACTGTAAACACTGTATTGAAAATGCAATATTCAATTCAATGCAACCAGAAATGATTGACAGTATCTGCTTCAGAGAGGCCCAGGACTAAGCTAGCATGAACACTGCATTACCTTGTGCTCAGAGAAACTACTCCACATCATGTGGAAAGTCATTTGAAGGAGCCCATACTGAGTCATGGACTTTGATTGCATTGCAGCTGCCTTCATAATGTACATCCTGTAGGTAAGGGACACAACTTTTCCAGTGTTGGGGTTTCATCATATTTCTTGAGCAGTTATTCACCTCCTATCCTCCCAAATTAAATACAAAAAGTCCCTCTGACAGCAAAGCTGGAAAAAAACAGAGAAAATATGTTATAGTTTGTGCATTAGAGACGGTAAAATACAGTCAGTTATTTATAATTCATAGCACTTTGGAAAGAGAAACCCAAAATGTTTTGAGAAACTTTCCAAGGAAAATAAGATAAACAATAAAGAATCCTGGACCTAGAGGGATGCCTGCATCCCTGGAAAAGGGCGCAGAGGCAGCCTGGCCGGTGAAGCCCTGCTGCAGAGCCTTGATTTGAAAAGACAGGCTAGCAGGTATGGTGGGTTTTGTAAGTGATTCTGGGTTTTAAAGCAGAACACCTACCTTGTGCTTATCTTGAATGCACAGTTCAGCTGAGAATGAATGACCACAGTAAGCTATAAAGCTGTGCGAGCAAACTGGCTGAGTAGTATTTGCTAAATTTCCTAAACAAGTGAAGTAGAAAGTGTTAGAGCTGTATGAGAGCTGACCTGGAAATACATTAAATCCAGTAGTAGAGATGAGAAGGAAAGCGAGAGAGAAACTTAATACCTCACTGGGGAATAAAAAAAAAAAAAAAATTCTAATTACCCAGACTGTTTCAGTGCAAAACATATTCCTAGAGGAGACAAGTTAGGACTCCAAAAGTGCACAGCTGACATTACTGTAAAATAAAAACAAAAAAACACCTGCTGTGGCTTAAAGGGAGAAGAGATCATAAGGCCAAGCCCTGGGCAGTTGAGGCAGCACCCACTAATGCCGCTGCAAGCCTTGGTGCTGACTGCCATGTGCTTTGGATCTGTGCTGAAGACACAGCATGTGTTTCTGAGGCAAATTTGGCCTTCCTGCCTACATGCTGAGCCCTGACTGAGGGCTGCTGTGTGAGAGCAGCTATCCTGGATTTGCTAGGCACGTGGGGAAGGAGGCCGACTAGTAATGCTGGCAGCGTGCCTCATGGGCACACTTGTACGAGGAAAGTACATGGTTATGCACACACAGCTTCCCTGGGGTAGAGAAAAATACTGTGGAAGCCTCTGTGTGGCTTCTGAAAGTAGTGCTTTTCAAAATCCTGCAAAGATGTAATAGCTTCCCGGGGTCTCTGCTGGAAAAATGTCTCTAGCCATCATCACTGGGGTGATGTATCTCCTCCTCCTCTCTCTCCATCACAGAACACTTTAGCTTTTTGGAGCAGTGATTGTACTTCATGTCAGATTGATGGAAAGCTGAGCTGTTTATCAGAAGAACTAATTCTCAAGATTTTATTCTGCCCTGTGTGACTCAGTAAACTTGAGAGTTTGGAAATCCATGCATCTTTTGCTCGAGAATGAAATCCATGGCTTTGGTTCTCTCTCTACATATTTTTCAGTGATCCTCATATAATGTATTGTTTTTACGAAGTGAGTATATAGGGTCTGACTGTGCAAAGATTTGTGTGTGCTTGGTGTGTGAATTCAAGACAGTCTCTTTGATTGTTTTATGGTGTTCTCATCACTGCGGCCCATCTGAGGTCATCAAGAATACCAAATTTGTCATTTGGACAAATTGTCCTCTCTCTGTGAAAAGTCACCTTGGTGGCTGGCAGTTGCCAAGGTTGCCAGAGCAGCACGTATCCAAGCTTCTCTCTCTCTCTTTTTTTTTTTTTCCTTTCCTGTAAAAGTCCCCCTGAATGCAGAAAAATGTTTTTGTGCCACTTCAAAGCCCTCATCTGCGCAGTTGAACCTACTTTAGTGTTGCTTCATGATGCTAAAGTACAGATGGCAGAAGAGTTTTTGGTTTCATTCCACTAAGTTTAAAATGGGCCATGACTACTCAGAGTGAGGATTAGATGTGCCCTGAGATCAGTCATTTTGTGTAAACATGTTCTATAGGACTTTGTGATAGTCCTGACAGTGTTTCGAGGAAAGAAAAATCTTCAAAGTCCAGAAGTAACCTAGGATGTTGGATTGAACATAGGAATTGGCTAACAGCAGCGTTCTGGTTAATCATAAGCAACAGCAAAAATAACTTCAACTGTCAATTTATGCATGTAAATTGAAGCTTTGCCCACCCACCTCCTCGGTTCCTCAAATATATGTAGATGCACTTCCTCTCTCCTTGCCCCCAGCTGTATTTGTCTGGAGATGCCAGTTGTAAAGAAGCTATGAGAATCCATTTCTAACTCTGTCAGGCAGCAGGTGGAGAATTAGCATAGTGACTTTCATTAGCAGCAGCAGGAGGTATCACAGATCTGAATCGAAGAGTAGCCCCTATCCCAAGGGGAAGGCCTCTGGGATTTACCACTGTGATAGCTTGCTCTCCTGTCTCTTTTCTCAGTGGTTTTGGCCTGCGGTTCCACCTGATACAGGGCAGCAAGAAAGCTGGAGCCAGGCGGACGCGTTGCAGTGAGGCAGTTGAAGATGTGCCAAGTGGTGCACATGGGTTTCATAGGTGGGTGGCACGTGCTTCTGTAAGCACCTGAACATCTGAAATTGGCAGAGCCCGAAGCACATGCTGAGCACAGGTAGCTGTAAGGGAGGAAGATGGGGTCTGTGCATGCCTGGCGCCATGGTCTGCACGGTGAGCATGGGCGTCACGAAGCAGTGGATCAACAGTTCGAAACTTGGCTTTGCCCCGACTTTGTGGTCACAGACAATTCCTGTGGTCTTTGCTCCTCTGCTTCTGTAGAATAAGGTGTTTTTAGCTTCTCTCAGGAGGCTGATAGATTCATTAATATTTGTGAAACATCAGATACTGTGGTGATGAGTGCCATAGAAAAGTCCCTGAGGAAATTAGAGCAGGGTATAGATGTTGTGCAGTAAATAAGGTGAGACTACACACTAAATGAAGAGAATAAAAAGAAATATCAAATAGCTAATTTGATCCCAGAGCACTATCCAGCTGGTGCACTGAGTGAAGGCAGGGTCACATGCAAACTTTCTTTGCAATTGTGTTATTAAAGATGGTATCATAATCTGTGTACACAGGAGGATTGAATTAAAGTTGTCTGTACAGAAGTAAATGTAATTTTCCCCCCTTAACTTTGTATCTACCTTTTTTTCTAAGTAGCTTTTCAGTCTATAATATAATACTTAATTCATTATACGCTTTGGAATGAAAGACATTATAGGACGGAGAAAATATGTTGCCTTTTAATAGTGATGAAAATTGATTTGAATAAGTACTGGGATGAAAATTACCTCATCACATGACCTTCCAATAACAGGGACAAGGCTAATCTGACAAAGCACTAGTGTATTTAAAGAGATAAAGGGTAAATTACCTGCTGGTGACTGACTGCAACTTTAAACTTGGCACCAAAGGAGTTTAATTATGATAATATGGGCCTCAAAAGTTGACACTTACTAGTCAAAGGAATAATCGTACTACACTAGAGGAAAATTACCTATGCTTCCATAACACAAAGAAATAATAGGTTGTATAGTATTTGCTAGATATGGTAGTTAATTGTAGTGCTGTCCGTCTCTTCATCTTACTACTATTGATAGGGCCTATATGCTTACCAAGTACACTGGGAAAAATTGCCCTTTCCATATGTAGCACTCATTCCAGTGACAAATTTAAGAAAAGCATAACTTGCTTTTGATATTGCTGAAATAAATGAAAAAAAAATAGGTGCAATGGATTTCCCTGATATTTGCTGGACAGTATGTTTGCTAAAGCATATTTGGCCACCCCAGGCAGCAGTATTTGAATACATTTGTTAAATACTGGTAGAATTTGCCTGACATTTGGTAAGTGTAGCTTGGCAGGCCCTGCTTTTGATTTTTAAAGCCTTCTCATTTTCTTGGCATGGCTGTATTTTCCTTATTCTTTTCTAGTAGGTACAGTTACGACTTTCCTAACCCCAATGTTGTTCCCTCACCTTAATTATTTTCTGTACTTGCTCTCCTTCCTGACCCATCTTTGACCGTCTATATTCTTTTCTCTCTTCCATCTAGGTTGTGTTTGCTGTCTCCTCTCATTCATTTTGTATTTCCCCTTTCTGCATTTAGTTTCAAATTCCCATTTCCTTTGTTAAACCACTGACTCTTACCTGTCTTGTCTTGGAAACTTGCCAGATTTTTAATGCTTGTAGACCAATAGGAAAGACTGATGCTGCCTCTATTCAATAGCTGTGCCTAGATGAGTCATCAGTACTTTCACTGTAAACTTCAGGGAAAGAAGGACACTGAGGACTTTGACAGAGATGAGCTGCTCAGTAGTGTGCATTACCCTCCTGCCTTGACCGGGAAAATCACCCCACATTTCCTTATGTTGACTTTTCTTGTTCACTATCCCATTCCCTCCCAGCTACTACCGCTGTGAGGATGGAGGCAAATAATTGGCAGCTCTTGCCTTGCCTGCAAGTGCTGATGTGATTTGGCTCACTGCGTTTTAACCTTCTCCCCCAATTTCCATGTTTCTTACTGTTATCAACATGTGTTCAGTGCTCCTACCTGCTGAGCCTCCATGCAAGGAGCTTCCTTGTGCATCAGTGCAAACATTGTTTGAACTTTTTTTTTTCCCCTCTATTCTTTGAAAGATACTGGTGGCAAGAGGAAGTCTGAGAGTTTTCCATTCAGCTTGAGAAATCCCTGAACAGTAGCAGAAGTCCTGTTGCTTCCCTCCATATACTTTGGAAAACAGGAATGCTTCTTTCTTATGCCAGGATGGTTTTCTTGACACCATTTTTGTTGGTTTGTTCTTAATTGGAAAATTTAGATTCTGCAGAACTTGGTTGCAGTTGTCCAGGTAAGATGTATAATTGCCTAATTTGCTACATGGATCTTCAAGCTGTGCTGTTAATAGCTTGCCCTTTCTTTTCAGTCTGTGTTTTAAAGGTGTTTTTCAGCTCTCCTGCCTCATGCTAGCTTTTTTAAGTAATTAGCAATTGCTTTTATTTACCACAGAGGTGAGGAAGGAGGGCAGCGCTGGGGGCGTCAGCTGAGTAACTCCTTTCCATGACTCCGCACGGAGCCGGGAATAGAAGCTGAGTCGTGACTGCTCCTCAGCACTTCCTGATGTGGGACCTGCACAGCTCCCAGGGCTTGTTTTCCCAGGGATGAGTTTGGTGCTGTTCTAGGGTTTGTCCCCCATGCTGGCGGCTGAGAATGAGGATTTTTTGTGTGTGTGGTGGATAGATGAATGGTTTTGGTTTTCTGGTGCCTTTTTTTTTTTTTTTTGACTTCTGTAGTTGTGCCTGAGCCCAGTAACACTACTGGGTGCACAAGCATCCAGCCAGCCCTATCAGAGACAGCATCTTGCAGCAGATTGAGCTTTTCCAGTTGATTTTCATTCATCACTTCATTGTTGCAATGATTCTGCCAAGTCAGTGCATTCCTGTAACTATAAGCAAAGTGAATGAGAAGGAAGGAAATAAATCCTGTGATCTCAGTGCACATTACTTGCCCCCCACTGAGTGAATCAAGTGCTTTTTTTAAAAAAAAAAAAAGACATTCTATTTCAGTTTGATTTTGAAACTAAGGTAATTTGTTAGCTTTACTCACTGATCCTATTTTTATGACCTTGTATCAAGATAGCTAAGTTGTTCTGTTTTGTTTTGTTTTTCCACTAGACAAAACCCAAACCCTTGTGTTGCCTTCCCAGTACTCTCCATATCCAACGTGTCATTGCCATACAGCGCTGATATTTTTTCTCAGAGCAGCTGGGAAACTAAAGGAATATTTTGTTTGTTTGCTTGAATGTTTTTAACTGTCAGAACTGATTGACTGCTGCCTTTGCAATTTTAGTGATGGGCTGATGTCACAAAGTCACACATTACACTATTATAAATTAGCCCAAAGTAACTTAAAATGTATATTTCTGCATTGATTTAAAAAATACTATCCTGTTGAAGCAAGCTACTCATGTATCTGATATTTTATAATGCTGAGAGAAAAGTTGCAGAACCTGAAATCAAAAATTTATTTTAGTATGTTTAGTATGTATGTACTTTTAGAAAGTATGATCTTTTTTCGGTCTGGTCTCTAAAAAAAGAGGAGGAGGACATTGTTTTATTTGTGTGTGAAATGAAAACTAGACTGGTGTTGCAGAGCCAGAAATCAGCACATATGTATTTTAGAAAAGCTTTTATTTTATTTATTTATTTTTTGGCTGGTCTGTAGAAAACAGATGTAGGGCATGGTTTTGTTTGTGGATGCAAATGAAAATTAGATTGATGCATACTTTTTAGGAAGGTGAATATGTAAGCAGTACACACAGTGCACTATCTGTGAAACCTGCAATTATCCAAAATTCTGCATATAGTTAAATGTGTTGTCTGGTGATGTGATAAAAGGTCCACAACATTTTACAGAAGTGCCTATTATGCACCTGTAAGGAATTTTGCCTTTATTTTGCCAATTCCTGACATGATGATAAGGTCTTTAATACTGCTAATAGATCTATGTCTGTCTTCATCCCTGTTAAAATATTACCAGTAATAACTTATGTGAGTAGCTATATATATATGTTTGTATACCTGCTTCAGAGGAGAGCTCTTCTCTCCCAGAGTGTTTGTTCTATTAAAGAATGACCTCTTATCCATCAAAATCATTCTAGGTCAAAAAAGTGACCTTATACAATGTGATAGACTCTTGCATGGTAGAAGCATGAATTGGTGCTGAGTGGCTCAGCAAGAAGGTGCTCCTGTGTATGGTCAGATACAGGTCTTTGGTGTCCAGGGGTCTTTTATGTGCAGAAGGGACACATCACACCTCTCAAGGCAGATGTTCTGAGGATCTCAGTTCTGGACTTTTAGATCCCGCTTTACTCCCACTTCTAAAGATAAAATCCTTTTGTGGATCTGAATTTATGTGATTTTTAGCAGAAAAGTGGGTTGAACAATGAAACAGATTTAATAGAAAAAGGTTTTATAGTCTTAATTGTCACAGGTTTCCTAGTCCATGTTACCCAGACATCTGCCAGGAGTGATTCTGTCTCAAAGCAGGGTGTGGATTAGGTGGTACCTTTGAGGTCCCTCTCAATCCTACTTTCAGTGAATCTATGTTTATAATAAAGGATTAGCTGTTCTTTTTGTCTGGCCTTCAAAATTGTGGTTGTTTGTGTGTGTTTTAATACAAAATGTAAGTTGAAAACCAAGCAAATGTGCTCAGCATTGTTGTTTGTGATCTCTCCAATTTTAGACTCGGAAAACAAGCTTGCAAAAGTATCACAACATTGATCAGAAGTGTCTGTTTCACTATTTACAGAGTGGGAGACCTGTCCCACTCTGATTTATATGCTATGAAGTCATGTAAGGCGCATTCACGCCCTGGAGAAAAGCTATTGAGACCAATTAAGTACTCTGGATTAATTCTGGTACAACTGAGAGTGGAATTTGGCTCATTGACTTCTCTGAGACAGCATGAATATGAATCAGGGCAAAATTTGCTCATACAAGTATAGTTGATTCAGATATTTAAATGCACATGTAGTTGATTACAAAAATATTGCCTCAGAACACTAGAAGTAGGTTCTTAGTGTAGAATGAATTAAGTTCTACCCCAGCTGCAGCCATGATAAGGAGAAAATACTCGGTAGGTTTACTTGTTTTTCTTCCTGCAGCTTACATTCTTAACTGAATGTTACTGAGTTCATTTTTGTCATTTCTCACTCACCCTAGTTACTTACAATTCTGTGAAAGAAAACCTGTAAAAAAAAAAAAAAAAAAGAGCTTTGGTGTGCAGGTCCTCTGAGAGTAACAATTAAAGTGCAAAAAAATTAATGGCTACCTGGCACGAGAGAGCAGTTGAAAGGCAGACTGCTGCTGTTCAGTGAGGATTAATTACGCTGGAATACTGAAACTGTAATAAGGTTGCTTTTCTGTGCTTTTCAGATATGAAAGAATAGAAATTATTTAGCCTGGTCAATACTTAGTTAGAAATTTTAGAAAGCCACATTAGTGACTTACCAGGTGACATCCTGAGTTAGCAATGTACTCACGCATAGTGTCTGGGTTGTCTGAAGTTTCCTGCTGGCCTTTAATATGGGACAAAACCTGACTGTGACAATTTCATTTTACAGAAGTCCATGCCAGTCTTTCACATTCCCTATTCTCTGGAAAATGCTAGATTCAGAGATCAAATTAATATTGTGGATTTTCAAAGCCCTCACTCATTCTACAAGTGCTTGTATAGCACACAGTAAGGAAAGCTGTGCTGTTGTGTTTCAGCTTAAGTAAGCTTGAGTATACGCACAAAATGAGAGCTAGATGTGACTCTCTACGTTCAAGAGAAGCAGTTAGATCCATTTTGAGATGAACACTTGACTTATCCTTGCATTATATTATTGTCTTCCATTTTAACTGCATACGAATTGTAATGAATTTTTTAAAAAAGGGAACATTTTTTCACCTACGATGGGATTCAAACAGCTAAATATTCTTCCAATCTCTCTGCACTCCAGATCACCTTATATCTTCCCCTCCATGTACTGCTGAGATGTGTAGCCTTCTTGCGCTGTTGTTGCTCTTTTTAAAACAAACCTATATCAAATTTCTGCCTAAGAGTCTATATGCTGAATTCCTTCCAAAGTTTGATTTAATGAATAGTGATGCTATGATAGCAAATCCATCATGGAGAGTACCCAGAATGGAAATGAGAATTTGAAAGCTGCAGGATTAGCTGGACGCCACTAACAGAGATGAAAGAAAGCTCTATTGAAATCCTGCAGTTACAATGAAATTCCTTTGGGTAGTGCACTACCTCTTTTCCATAGCACTGCATTGTTTTGTGAGTGGACAAGATCATCCTCTAACTACATGGGTTTCACTTCTGGTATATCATGCTTGAATAGACACAGGTCAACTGACGAAACTGCAAAATTTTGCATGCCAACCATAGTGGCATAGGGGCCTCCTAAATGGTATTTCTCTGATTTTACAAGTTCATTTCTTCTATCCTCCATTGCAACCTTTGTTGTTAATCTGTCCTAATGCTGATTGCAAACGTTGGTGTGCTCCTCTCAGGGCAGTTATTTTCTCGCTTGTTCTTTCTGGATAACATGCAATTAAAGGTAAGATGCCTTCATTCTCAAGCAATTTTTATCCACTTCCCAGGCTTGTATTTTCTCTCTCAGTTGGTAACAAAGATTAAGTTGGAATGCTGTGGCATTCTTGGATAAGAAAGCTAGCAGAGGTCTCAGAAGTTAAAGAAGGGGAATAGATTTATTAGGTCATCCAGAGAGTCTCTGAGTCAATGCAAGTTAGTCCTTTCTGCCTTTTCTCATACTTTATTCAACAATCTAATTTTAGCAGTCCCCCAAAATATGGGACCCCCAGCTTTACTGTTTGGAGATTGTAACAGGTTAATACATCTCACATTCAAGAGGTTTTTCATGATGTTCAGTGTAAATTATTTCATAGATGAAATATACCTCACTGTCAGAGAGCAGCCAAAATTTTCACTTTCTTAATTTCATCCCATTACTCCTCGTTATATCCCTTGTACCAATCTAAATAATTCATCGCCCTTCTTAATGTTTATATCCTTCAAATATTTATAGGCAGTTATCATGTCTCCCTTTAGTCAGAGCTTAGCTGAGCTGTTCATATTTAGACCTTTTAATCTTTCTTCATAAGCAAATCCTTCTACAGAAGATTGAGGGCCTGATCCTCAAAGGTATGCAGGTGCCTGTCACTGACTTCAGTGGAATTGTGGCCTAGTTATTACTACTGTTAGGTGGTGGTTTCTTTTCTCCTTTCTGAATTACTATCAATTTGTCTGCATTAGATACTGAGGAGCGCAGAACAGAATGTAATACTCCAGGAGCAGCTTGACCACTCTTCTCTGCTTTGCTTTGTTGTTAGCAAATAGACCCCCCCAAACTCTTGCTGGCACACAGCACCAGAAATTTATATCTAAGAGAGTGTTTACCCCTGCTTTTCCTTCTGCACCACTGTATTTAGGTTTCCTACCAGTGAGTATTTAACATTAGCTTACAGCTTCCAGATGTACTATCTGTTTTCAACCTTCGGATTTTGTTGTAATATTGCTATTTATTTCCTGGGATTTACAGAATCTCCCAATTCACCATTATGTGCATGTATGTGTATGTAGCCATGTATTTCTTTAATATATGCGTGTGTGTATATATATATATGTGTGTGTGTGTATAAAAAGGTATTCACTACCCCTACTTTGAATATAGATGAAAATTAAGAGACTGTCCTGAACATTAATCTTCATCTCTCTGCACTGTATGGATTTCCAACTTCATACAGTAGTATTTATCATTACCCTTTGTTTACAGATTTTTACAGCCAATTTATTGTCCAGGTAGCTCTGCTCATATCCAAGTCAATTTGAATTAAGTTTGTAAGGCAAAATCCCTATATCAAATACAAGAATAAACACCGGCTACAGTAAATCTATTGCAATACATATTTCATTGTTCTGAGTGGTGCGTTAAGCCCTCCAGGTATGAATTTTTATTTGAATGCTTTTCCGTGGTTAGCTTGTGCAGCTATGAGAAGCAGCAATTAAGACTAATGGGTATGCTTTCTTGACAACTACTGCTGTGTGACATCTCTTGTTCTAGTCAGAGAAATGGAAAAATCATCAGGTATTAGACTGAAATTTTTGAAAAAAAAAAAAGTGAATTTTCACCTTCTCGAGAAGTTAGGTCCAGTTATAAGAAGCTAGATAGAGCAGCATACTAGTAATTTTCTTGTGAACTGCTTGAGAAAGATTTTTCTTTTTTTAATTAGAAAAAGAGAGCAAAGTAATTTTGTAACTAAAAAATGAAATACTTTTTGCTTGCATAGGTCTTTTTTTTTAGATTTTTATTAAAAAATAGAATAGGATAGAATTTTATAACTTTTAGGTATTATTTGTTTAGCCTTTAAAATCTAATTTAAGGGGAAATTTGAAACAAATATTTTGAAATGTTCTGTTTTGAGCACTTTTTTGTTGTTGTTAATAGCTAAAAACAGTAGCTCAAACATTTGTTTTTCTCAAATCTTTTTTTTGAGTAATTAGTTTTTGTGTAGCTCTACTTTCACTTAGTATCTGTCAAGCAAAAAATGAAATTCTAAAACTTCTTGATAACACTATTCAAGATGCCATGCTCCTGATGCAGAGTGATGTTGTGTCACAGTCTGTATATCACCCACAAGTCTGCCACACCAAGCTGTCTCTCCTCTCCTCCTCCTCTTTTTTCTTTCAGTGTTTTGGTGTTGGCTTGGGATTTCTGCCTGAAAAAGAACTTGATATTTGTCAAGTCTGTACAAAAATAATACCGACTAAAATATATTGCATTGTAGAAGTACCAAATTTGAATTACTTTCCTAAGGCTGACTTAGCTCATCTGTGAAATTTTGCTGTGTGACCTTGTTTTATTGTATAGAGAGTATTTCTGTGTCAACGTTTTTGTATTCACCACAATGCATTTTCCATCTTTCATATTTCACTATTTCACATTTGCCTCTTCAAAATTTCATGCTACAGATCATGTCATCTGGAGCAAAAGAATTTTACTGGAGATGCATTTTGATCTTCTACAGAGCTTCTGTGCTTTATATGGGGTTCTTATGCCATTACCTTCCTGTACTTTAGAATTTCAGTTTCAGCTTTCCAAAATGTTTTTATTATTATTATTTTACTTTGTGGCATCCCATGAATTCATATTTTATTCCCTTAATTCATCTTCAAAAAACTACCTGCGTAAGTCAAAAAACTATACTAATATATCTCCTACAGCCACATCTACTCTACCATTTTTTGGGGGTCCACTTCCATTTGAGAGGCTATTTTAAGTAACAATAACAAAAGAAAGCTTTTGGCAATATAAAATCCATCCTTCTCTGGCAGGATTGGCTGATGTAGCTCTGCTGACAAATCCTTTTGAGTGTGGGCAAACCAATTCTGTGTGACCTTTAGCTGAGGCCAAGTGAACAAACAGAAAGCAAAACTCGGATGTCTCCATTAGAGAGTGCCCACTTAGCAGGGTTGCATGCTGACTTGAACCTAGCAAGTCCCTTCATACCTGGAGAAGAAGCATTTTTAAAAAAACAGTAAGCAAAATGAAAGGGAAAGAAATAACACCTCCTAAAAGCAGTGTGCTACTATTTAACATCCGCAATTTCATATTATAATTTTACATCTCTGCAAATGTGCAGAATGGGAGAATCAGGCCTGTACTATTTCTTCGGACAGTCTCTAATGAATTCAACAATAAAATAAATGTCAAGCTTTACCCACTCAGAGAGTGCTCCGGAGTTACAGAAAACAAAAAGGTATCACACTTCCATAACTTAGCAAAATTAATTGCACAAATAGTTTATTTCCAGACTGTATTTTAAACTCTGCAAAATGTACCAGAGCTTTTCAATATGTTGTTATTCAAACAGTCATTTCTTTTCTATGTAGGAACAAGATGTTTGGTTTTTGATTTTTTTTTGTGGTTGTTGTTTTTACATTTACTGATTTGAGCTTGAAACTTCCAAATTTAATAAAACAGGAGTGGCAGGAAATTGATATACTTTTTTCTTTTCTGATTAGAATAATAGTGTTAGTCTCTTTGGTTATGGAAAATGGATGATGACACCATTTATTGATCTTGTGACAGGTTAAGAAGAATGTTAGAATAATTCATACTAGTCATCTTAACCTTTTATTGAGTTGGCCTTTAGCTTCTCTGAGAAAGAAAATTAAGGCATCTATGTAACTTTGAGTTGTACTGTCATCAAATTTGTTGCAGAGAGGGGAGAAATGATGCTTTCCTGGGTTATCTATTTGAATATTGCCCTACAGAAGTGAGTTTTCTTCCTTTCTTGCCACAAAATTCCTATGCATTGTTAGGCAAGGGATTTATAATCATTCCTTTCACAACTGGTAAGGAATCCTCCAATATTTCCTATATTATGTTAAAGGTGTCTTGGATTGGAGTTCTTTCAACTCTATGCAGTGCTGGGTATGACTGGAAAAAAAGAAAGCCCCCTATTCATGATGTATGAAGTTGGATATTTCTGATCTTAATACCTTTGTGCCTCAATTGCCCGTTTGCAGGTTGGTGAGAACACCTCTGCCTCACAGGCTGTGAATGTTACCTTGTGTTCAAGCACTGTAGTGAGGAGTGCCACAGAGAAGCTCAGTGGAAAATTAATCATTTCATTTTGAGAACAGAGTTTGAGCCATAAGTCACAGACCACATACTGTGAAGATACAACGGAATAATGAGTGATGCTCATGCAGTCCCCACATCAAGTGAAACATGCATCCTGCAGAAATATTGCAGACTTCTGTCACCAAGGGCAGCATCATAAAACTTAAACAAGAAAAAGAATTAGGAAGTTTCATATAACCACACTTTTGCCTTTTTCCTTACAACCATTGCTAATTTTTTTTACAGATTACTGGAAAAAAATATGCTGCATTGTTTAAATTCTTAACTTCTCCAAGGCTTCTTTAAAGCTGTAACTCAGGCCTAGAATAATTCGAAGCTTTCCATTTTTAGGCATACAAATTGGATTCAGTGACAAATTTAGAAAAAGGAAGCATTATGGATTAGCAAAGTCTAGTTCCTGGAGTACTCCAGAGAAATCATTGCTGGTCTGTCTCAGTGCTATTTCAGCTAGTGCTAGAAAACCTTTTTGGGGAAAAGTTCATCTTGGTATTCAAAAACTGTTTTCAGGCTTATTGTGAATAATGAATGGGAATATAAGATTACATTTAATTTTATTTTTTTATTTTATTGTTCCCCTGCATAACCTACCACTCAAATTATGGGGCTTGCAGAAAGAACTTTTGGAGCTGCATGTATAACAGAGTTTAGGACCTCATATGACCTACTCACACAATTATTTTCCCACATGGTTTTGTGCATCTCTGAGCACCCTACAATTTGATTCTGTGGATTTGTTTGAGAGAAGAAATTAACATCATCCACCACAGTCAGGAGCTTTCAGGCCTTAATTAGCTCTCTTCCATGGTGAGAAATTTCAAACGGGCAAACTTCAGCCAGAGACAATTGGCATTCATTTCCTATGCGGTGCAGTAGCTCCTATACCTGTTCACTCTGCTGTAAAGATCTTCCAACTGTGACAGCTTATCAGCAGGCGTATCCAGCACCCCAGGCTGATTAAACACCATATGGAATATTTCAGCTGTGTTCAGCCAGTAGCATTCTTACTCTTTATGGGATATTCTTTTACTCTGCAATTGGTGTTACTGAGTTTGGTCAGTGTCCTCAGGCTGTGTAAAGCTTTCCTTCTTTGGAGGAACAGAAGGTACCACAAGAGTGTGGTACCCAGCCAGGAGGCTCAGCACTAGTAAAGGCAAAAATGCTTATTTATTTTCCTCTTTATTTATACCCCCTGCTTTTTTTGCTTTGGGCATTATTATTATTATTAAACAAAAATGGTGGAGAATGAATCTCAGTAGCAAAAGATGCTTTATAACTCTTCTAATCTTGGATTTTTTTTTCCCTCCCAGTTATATTGCTAGGGAATGAAGATGTACCAGAGGTATGATAACAAACAAATGCAAGTAGTATCTTTTGATAGGAGTTTCTAGTCACTAGAGATTCAGTGCCCATAAAAGGTGACTTGGGAGGCTGGTAATTATACAAAACAAGTGATTAGAACTTTGTTTCTCATATGGCTTCAATTTCTATTAACTGGCATTGGAAGACAGGAAGGACTGAAGAGGGAGTATTTACTCAGATCCTGTGCATAACCAGTGCCTGTTGTAAGGGACTGTGATTTGACAAGTATTGTTGCCAGAAAGACAGGCTTCTAGGACAGCAGGAACAGTTGCAAGAGGAAAGGGGGTCTTGGAGAACAAATTCTGCTGGACTCAGGGAGATTTTTCCTTTCCTTTTTTTTTTTTTTTTTTCTTCTCTCATTTGTGGCTGAGGAAAGTAAGATCTCCTGAGGAAATACATTCATGAAAGCTTTTATGTCAGGGAATAAGCAATGTGTATCTACATGGCAGGAATGATGTTGGATAGATGTTATGGTGAGATTGTGTAATGGCAACTCACCTTTTCATGAAGGGCTTGTGCAAGGCTAGTCATGAGGATAGATCTGTATAGACTAGCACAATATCGATCTTGGCTCTTTGGGGGAATGCTGAAGGCAGGTGAAAGTGGCATTCAATGAATAGGGAAAGGACATTGCAATCCAGGAATATTCCCTGCCTTTTGGATCTGCCTGGGAGTTAGATGCTAAAAACATTGGTTTGCTATTTACTCTATTGCTTAGTAATTTGTCTTCTTAGGTAACGAGACTCACAGCTAATCCTTTTGAGCACTCCTGTAAACCTAATCCTTCTGAGTGCTCCTGTCTCGTGTCACATGCTCAGCACTGCTGTTCTGATTCATGTGGGTTTAGGGTTTTGATGTCCTTCCTTCTTCTCCTTCCTTCTCTTCCTGCCTGCTCACCATCAGCACAGAGTTGCTTTGCTGAATGTAGAGACATACTGAACTTTTCGGCCATCTTTAGCTGGTTGTGTGACTTTGTAGGAGAGCAACTCGACTAAAATGTTGTTCCTTTGATAGTTTAACCCAGCCAAGCAGCCATTAGCACTGGTGAAAGCCATTAAGTACTCTTTGAAACTTTTCTGTGAAGGTATGGAGAAATACATATTAAATACATTGCATCCACAGGCATAATATAAATTTATTCTCCAAGCCATTATATCCCAGGCCTACCTCCTGTATCCCTTAAGGTATTAAGTCTTGGCGGCTAATTAGTAATCTCACATAAGCTTCAGCCCTGAAGGATGTTGTTCATTGTGTTGCTTGTGCCTTGCTGAATGGCACAAGATGCTGCTGGATGATAAAATGAGCAGAAGCAGGAGAAACATTTGGCAAAAGAAAAAAGTTTCAGGAATGCTTAGACATCCTATTACAAAGCCATTCATTCTGCAGTTACACATTACATGTCTCTGGTAAATCCACCATTCAATTAATTTTAAAAACAACTATCAGATAAACTTTAAAATATGTAAGAAAAACTCTAAGTGCCTCCATGGGACTCAGTGGAGCTCTTGAGGGCTCCTGTTGTAGCGGCCCACCGGCCCTGAGCCTAACAGCTACAGTATATTGAAAAACCATATGTGCCGTGTCCTAGTAATACAGGTGATAAAATGTCTATTGAACCTTTTCCTGAAAATGCACTCTTGAAAACATTTACTATAGTTCCATATGTTATTCATCAGTTGTATTCCTTCTTCAAAACATAAGACAGGATTAAAAATGTAACTTTTGCTTTCTCTTGTGCTTTGGCCTTTCAAATCTGTCCCAGTTATTTTTCTACCAGGACAATGCAATGTTTTGACTTTTCCTTTCCTTATATCTTTCTGTCACTGCTTTTGCTTGCCTTAACACTGACTAAGGTGGGATTTTTTTTTTTGTCTTTTTTATCTTTTTTTCCACAGATGTTTCCTAGGTGGTGAAGACTGGAGCAATATCCATTATTTCAGGTACAAGAAAAGAGTACATATGACTGGATTTCTGTCCAAAAAATTCTTTGGTGTGACTTGTGCAGCACCCGCTTTAGAAAGTTCATTCAAAATGTATGCCTACTTTTGTAAATTGAGACCAAGGAATGGCCACTCCATTTTAATATTAGCCCTTGGCTACCATGCCAGCTTTCTTATACCCACTAAAAAAATTGTCCTTTTATTGGGATCCAAACTCACTTTGAAAGAGGTAAGAGATGGGCAGCTTAGGGGAGAACAGTCCTTGTTTTTGTGCAAAATCCATATAGCGAAGGAAAAGCCGGAACCAATTGCCCAATACATAACCTCACACCGGACCCAGTGGAAACATCTCTAGCTGAGCAGAGGGCAGCTTAGCTCTCAGTCTTTCCTCTGCAGAGAGGCTCCAAAGCAATGTCCAGTGCAAGTAGTTGCCTGAAAATTCCTCCTTATTTGATCATTAATATGTTAATGGTAACAGTTTTAAGCCATACCACTTACTGCTAGACATAAACAAATAAACCTCATAGAATAAAGATTTGGCTGCCTTACCAGTTTCCTAGGGTATTTATTCTGTGCATCTTTTTAGAGCTTTGGTTAAGCTTTGTATTAAGTGCTGTTCCTTCTCTGCTACACCAAGATCAACCTGTTAGCCTATTTGGGCTTTATGAAATTTGGAAGCAGGCTACCAAAATACTTTTCTTAAAATTCAACAGAATAATAAAGCGATAGTTGCAGGTAGTGGAGGGGAAATTGGAATCCACAGCACAGAGGGATGTTCTAAAATGCAGAAATTAGAAATAAATTATTCAAAAGCAGTAGTATTTGTATGGCACTGTGACCTCTCCTCCTGCTGGGGCTTCTTAGAGAAACCTGAAAATAACAAAAGGTGTAGGATGCAAACTAACAACAGCCAGATCAAATGTTCACTCGTGAGATGAAAAACTGGTCTTGGAGATTAACTTGCTCTCTGAAACCTTTCTTCTTGTAAAAATAACCAATAGCATCAGCTTAGTGGGCCTTACTCTTATTGGAACTAAATGAATTAGAGCACATCAGGGAACCACAATAACATTCCAAATGCACACATGTCAATACAAATTAGCCACTAATTGCTACAAAGTACTTACGTTCTATATCAAAGGGTGTGTGAGAGTTTAGTTTCCTATCTCCTGAAGGGACCTGAGCAATGATGTCTCAATTACTTACATGTTTACCTGTATCCGATGAGATGCATGAACACCCATTAATATCCCTATGCATTTTATTTATATACAGACGGTGTGAATTTATTCCTGTGCTTTCTAGTTGTTCATTTATTAGCTGTCTGCTATATCTGTTCGTGTATTAGTATTCAACCACCATCCCAGCTGGGACCTGTGGGGTGTTGTTCTCCCTTGTAAAGCCAAGACAGAAAATAAGAAAGGGCTGTGAGGAATGGTCCCAGCATCGACTTGTTTTATGTCTACTACTTCATTTCTCTCTCTTGCAGATCAGTAATTCTTAATTCTTTTTTCCCCAGTAGGAAGGCTCCAAAGCCAAGCATTGTTAGCAAATTTCAAATGGGGTGATTTCAGTCTCCCTGCCTATGAGGCAGGATCTTTTGGCTGCCCTTGAACAAGGCAGTGCATCATGATCCTATCAGCCCAGTGCAAGAGCTAGTTACAAGCAGAGGGATGGCTATGCAGTTTATGGAAATAAGAAGTGATAATAGGAGTGTTCTGCGGCACTTTCCTGAGCTTCTAGCCTGCTTCCAGGACATGTCTGCAAGTGAGAGCAGCTACTTTTGCCCTAGCCCACACCCCCGGCTAAAAGTCCACCTGCACAGAGTATCAGTTAGTTTGCTTTCCCGGGCCCTGTACCAGAAAAAATGCAATCATACTACGTTGGTGTGTGTAGTTGAACAGCTTCGTGTTCAAAGGCTCAGGCTGAAGAGTTTTCTAGGGAGGATTTCTTAATGTGAGCTTGTGCAAGAAGCCAAGCAGCCTAGTTGAAGCTGGTGAGACTCTGCAGAGGTTGGGTATAACCCTATGTGCTATTCAGAGTCAGCAGCACTGAAAACTGGTTTGACTTTGCCTTGCGAGTTCGCTGGAGGGACAGTTTCAGTACTGTGGGGTACTGTTTACCTTGTTTTTTTCTCTGTGAACTGAAGCATATTTTGACTTTCTTTCGCTTATTGGAAAAAAAAAAGGCTGACATTGCTAACGAGAAAAGTACCTAATAAACTAATCTTGTCAGCACTGGAAGTACAAAGATTTGATAGGACAAGGAAATCTGTGCCATATGTTTGATAAACCCCTACTGAAATTGTTAGATCTCCCTGGGTCTAAATTTGACTTGGTTTTGGTTGCAAAATAAGACACAGAATCAGAATTTTTGAACTGCAACCACTGTTAAGAAGAAAAACACCTTATTAAGTGCAAATTAATCAGCACGTTAAATGTTTTCATTTCCTTATTTCTCCTAGTGCCTGCAAAACTTTGTCTCATTTCATAGTACATATGGGAACAGAATAATTCACTATATAAAATACCAACTGTAACATGTTCCTTGAATGTAATGACTACATGGGAAATTAGGTTTTATTCTATTATTATAGAATATTTAGATTTAGTAGTAAATTTAAGCTGAGGACAAAGCCCTAGTAGGTGGATTGGGTTGCATCTTGTTTTTTTACATGGCAAAATTGTTCTTCTGGTTCATGATATCATTCATGCTTCGAAGTCTCTGAAATATGCAAGTGAAGTTTCAGATGAGGCCCATGCTTGCTTTGTTACTGCTTAAAATTAGAAAATGAAAAAAAAATCCGTATCCAAGTCCCTTAACATTTTTGAATAGTTTTTAATTAAAAATATATTCAAATTATTATTTTCAGATGAATGATTGTGCAGTGACAGACAGCTGGGGGGTTCTGCACTTGGCTGTACTCCATTAAAACTGTATGATTTGTAATTAGAAATGAGTTAATGCCAAAGCTAATCTTTTCCAAAGTCAGAGTGTGTTCAGAGAGGAAGACTGCACTTTAATTAAGAATAGGCTGGACAGTAGCAAAGTTCAGATCTTCTACAAAGCATACTAGCTGAGAGCTCAGCAAAACACGTAAAATAGACTTAAGTTTCATTAGCCTGAGCAAAGCATTTTATGTGACCTTATGCAGGTTTCAAATTCAGTGAGTCTAACCAACAGTTTAAACTTTTGAAGACTTTTGCTGACTTTGGATATGAAATTTACAATTTAGGTTGTGTTCATTTGTATTCAGAATAATCATAGATGAATGATGTATGGTGATGTTAAAACTTTTTACTAGGATTTAATACAGTTGCTGAGATTCCCTGTCTTTCTGTTTTTCATGTGAGTTCATCTGTTATTTTTCCATCAATGACTTTCATGGACTTAGAGCAACACATAGGGCTTGAATCATAAGATTATGACTTAGAACTTATGTGTACCTATGTTTAGTGAAAGTGGAAGACACTCAAATCACCCTGATATCAAAGATTACAATAAAGGTAAAAGCAGGTAACACTGATGCTTTATTACAGCCTCCTGAGTGTATATGTACTCCCGTTTTCCTTCAGATGAATACCATTATAGTTACCCTCTTTTGTTTATGACCTTTCTCTTACAATCCAGGTAGTTTTTGAATGTGTTCAGCGTACAGCACAGAAGGATGTATTCATTTGTTATTGAAGTGCTGTTATGTCTAAGGTGAAACTCAGCAAGAATTCCTACACTAAAGTAAGGCTGATCATCCAATCATTTTTTTTTTTTAAACAAGATTCAGTGTAAATCAGTAACTTCCTTTCTTCCTTCTCTCCTCTCCTCTGACTTCTTACATTGAAACTAAAGCAGTTCCTTGTCCTTTCAGTGCTTAATTTTGAAAGGAGACTGAATCAACGGTGAACCTGTTGTTCTGAACTTCAGCAAAGGATCTCGGTTTACCCTTAATTTTGTGCTACCGGCAGAAAGAAAGGGAGAGCAAAGATGTCAGACAGTCCAGAGCTTAATATGTTCCTCACAGCTGGAGGTGATATGACAGTGCTCTCATCATTTGACACCGAATTTAAAAACATTTGTCTAGAGCCAAAAACCACCACGCTAAAGGTTTCTCACTAGGCTACAAGATTTTGGCCACTGAGATCATTATTTTATTAAGGTGTCTCAGAAAGGAACACTCCTTTGTAAACAGCCCTTGTCTCTGTAAAAGACCTTCCTCCACTCCTGTAATTTTGTGTGTGTGTGTGTATTGATGACAGAGCAAGCATTAAATCTGGGCAGAGATAATGCCAGGTGATAAATTCTTTTACTCCTGACCTTATAAATCAATTGGTAGAACTGTATGCTGCTTGGTGTAACAGTGTGCCATTTTTAATTTGTTACTACTGCAGGGCAAACTAATTTTAGCACCTGAATGCTTACTCTCTGCTGCAGTTTGCAAAGGAACTCCAGCTCAAAAACAATACAAAAAGTGGCTGTATTTATTGCTCTCATACCAACAACTGACAATGAGGAAATCATAATTGATGCCAGTATTAGTGTTGTTGCATCTTGGTACTAGCAAAAAAAACAGTTGCACTTTTAGTATGATTTTTATCAACTCACAGAATACTATTAATATCTACATTGATTGTCAAAGGTCCTTGCTGGGTTTTAGGATAGGGAGACAGAGAATTCTCATGTGTTGGTAATTCTGGTTTACTCAGGGACAGGAAACCTGATTTGCAACCAGGGTAGCTGTAGATCAGAATTGAAGGGGTATTGATGATGTCGTCCTGTTGGATACTTTGAGAAAGACATCTCCAGCAACTGGTCTGCAGACTTCTTCCCTAGTTATTCCGTAAGTATTTGGAAAGGTCCATTGAGGGACTATGAGGGACAGGAAGAAAACTTTTTCTTTACAAAGGAAGCTCAAAAGATCCTTTCTTGCTGAGCCACCGTATCTCCACTTCCTGGAAATGTCTTATGACAACTTTGTGTATTTGCATTATGTCTCCTGTAAGGTCCTTTACCTCTTGTGCTGGTGCTTGTATGGACAATACGGTCAGGCATAAGAATGGATGCTGTGAAGTCCCGAAAGTTCAGTGTGGGAGATGGCCAAAGGAGCAATAATTAGCAGGCAAGTCCATTGCAAGAAGGCATAGATTATGATATAGGTTACAGGCAAAAGCAAGACACTAATATTTCACCCCGCTTTCTTTATTCTTCCCATGCTTAAGCAAAGCTCAGCTGTATTTTTTTTTTTTTTGTTCAAGTAAACTGCTTGCAAAAATGCTGTGTGGAACTACATCTTAGGGCAAGATAATCAGAGTAGGAGGGAGGAAGAGATCAAGAAAACTAGTCAGCAGAGGAATGAGAAGCTCTGAAAAGCAACAGAGCATCAATGAGATTGAGGTAGAGAATTCTGCAGCCTGCAGGACCTGAAGGAGGAGGTATTCTTGTTGTAGTAATTTCTGTCAGATAAGCAGAGAAAGCACTCATAGAGACATGGCCTTGAAGTGAGTCCATTTTGAAGAGGACAGTTGAGGCAAATCCCAAAATGAAATACTGCTGTCAGGCAAGGATATTCAATAAGCTCTCAGTGACATGGCAAACAAAAGGCTACACAGACAGACTTGTGTAGGCAGTTACACAATGACTGCCATCTTTGAAACTGATATTAGCTCTCATGCATTCATATACATTGCAGATATCTTGCCCTGTTATACTACTAAAGTGGTACAGGCTTACACCCAGCCATGAGCGCAACATCTGTTATGTTAACAAACTGCTTCAATGATGTTACACTTCCAGCTCTTGGAAGATCTTTATGCTTACTGGGCTACTTCCAAAAAAAAAAAAAAAAAAAAAGGATCAGGGTTGTGAAATCACCTGCATGTGCACAACTTATTGTGGCTTTTTCAAGGGTTGTATGAAGAAAAATGATCAAAGAGTATCATTATTAAGGCCCCAAGCATTTGACTATATCTAGGCTATAGATACTATAGGGTAATATCCAGCTGTAGTATGGTGCTTAGTATGGGTTTAGCAGGACCTGTGACTTGATGCTAAACTAAAAGATTTTCAGCAAAATGTTCACAGTCCCTTTCTTTGATGACTATAGGATGAGTCCATGCAGTATTCCAACATTAAGTGCCACTATTGTGTACACATGATTAAAGTAAAACCTTGTTTTCATTCAGTAGTGGAGAGACTTTTGGAGCTGAAGTCCTGAATGTCAGCTGAAATGAAAAAATCTCAGGCTTTTGAGGCATGTTTTTTGGAAAGGGGTAATTTTTCTCTTGCCTGGCCCACTCTATTGTTTATTCCACCAGTTCTGGCCTTCCCATTTTCCATCAGCAACCCTGTTTTCCTAAAATTTCTGAGATTTGGGCTGAAGAAGAGAAGCAGGAAACTCCGTTTATAGGTTTCACAAGAAGCGTTTCCAAGGACTTGCTTATGAGACTGGACAAAATACAGTGAAAGCATTGCTCAGCAGCATTTGAGGTAAATTAGAGCTGTGAAGAGGTCATTTCAGTGCCAGTGATACAATTGCTTCCTCATCTTCTGTCCTGATTAATCCTTGTTTCTCAGAAACAATGAAGGAGGGAGAGCCAGCAGCCTGTATGTTCTTCAGCTATTCAGCAGAAACTGTTCCTCTGCGCTCTCAGTACTTTAATATGAAAGAAAATACCTGTATTTTGCTATGTTCTGTTCACTGGGTAGTTGGCCAAGCTTTTGCTATTGACTTTAATAAAAGTAACATTTGGCTCTTAGAAGAGGGACTTGAGTCTCAAATGCTGTAATCTGGCTCCACAAGGTGACCTCACAAGGTCAAAATAAACATTATTTCTCTCAAAAATAGACATTAATGAAACTGGCTCTGTGGGAGAGAACTGATAAAAAAAAAAGGAGATGGCTTATAACAGTACGGTTGTTATGATTAAACATGTTGTCTTTTTTTAAAGCAGATCATGAGGAAAATAGCGGGATAGTGCAGCTGAGATAGCTGAGATAATGGCTGTGAAACCATTATAGACTGTAGGTGTAAGGCTAAGGTACCTTTACTAATATATGGTGCAGATGAAGTCAAACGTATTCTTATCGCAAGTCTTGAAGTAAAGACTTGTGCCACATAAGTCTTCTTTTCTTTGGCTGTGGTGGGTGTCTAGAAAAGTCAATAATACTGATGAAAAAAAATGTATTCCTCTATGAACTTGCCTTCACAAGAAAAAGATGGGATTTTTTAGAGTATCAACATATGTTGTGTTATATCAAATTGTAGCATTCTTGGTTATTTTTAGGCTTCAGCTTGGACTCAAATTGGAAAAGGTGTTGACACAAGGGAACAAACAATGCTGAGCAGTTAAGGGTCATTAACCTTGGCTGACTTTGTCTTTGTGATACCCATTGTATTCTCAGAATTGTTGCCGAAGTTCAGGAAAGTTCTGTTTTCAACCTCATATTTCAGATAAGTTATACAGAAATAAGTTTTTTTTTTTTTTCCAATTAGCTTGATTGTTTTGGGTGGACAACTTGGGAATCATCCTCTTGGGAGCTTTTTCCATTAGTTAAAGAGAGTCCTGGAGGTCAGGAGAGAGGAAATTCTGAAAGGACAAAGTCTGCTCATGGTCACTAGCATTTTCTCTATAGCAGTAACAAGAAAGCAGAGACGAGCTTTCTGAAGGAAAAATGGAGAAGTGGGACCCTCAGAAGCACTGATGAATCCCCAGGAAACGTGGACAAATAGATGAAAGGAAACTGTTCACTCACTGCATTTTGCCTTGCCTCACAAATGTTTAAGCTCTGGAATGAGCATAGGGGATACTTCCTAGAAATTATATTGGTTGTAGTGTTTTTATCTACAGAGTGTGGATAGAAGCTATTTATATCCCCAAAAGTCTAAAGGCATATGGATCTGCTGAATTAATACCAACATATTTGCCTGTATATTTCCCATATAGAAGAGTGCAGCTAAAAATTACCAGATGATTTTTATGTAGGTATCTCTTTAATGGCAGCAATTTGCTGTCAACGACAAGTAGGAACAGATTTGCAAATACACTTCTGAAATTGGCTCTTGCAGATGACACAGCCTTGTATACAAGAGCCATTGCAATTTGTGTGAATATCCTCAAAATTTTCTGTAAAGTACCTTTGAATATCAGTATATGTTGTAAGGTCTATTGCACAGTTTCACAAAGCTCCTATGAAAACCTTTATCTACTCTAATCTTCCTACTGTCTTACACAAATAATTCTGTTAGCAGATGAGTACCTGGGATTTTATCTTATAAGTCTTCTTATGTCTTTTTTTTTTTTTTGAAAAAGAAAACATAGTACCATAGCTATGTTCAACATCTTTGTGTTGCAACAAAATTCCTAATTATCTGCCTGCATTTTCCAAAGGTAAGTCTCAAAAAGAAGTCAGGGTGGTCTGTAATTCTACTGCTCTTACTTCAATGTTATAATCCCTTTTTTTTTTTTTTTTGGAAGAGGGTGTCAAATAACAGATGCATGGAATAAGGTAAGAATATGATGTTTCACTTTTTACTGGGAAGTTATCCCATGTTTTATTGGATAGATAACCAGGTTTAAAATAGAATTAATTACTTATGTTACCATGAATCCTGTTGAGAAGTAGTCCTCATCAGTAATTATTTGAACAACATATTTTGTTGGAAAAATATAGACTCATTTAAACAGAAACTTTTGAGGAAAATTCAAAACAGCAACAAGAAAAAAACTAACATTTCCAACAATTTGGAAAATGTTTTTTGGGTTTGATAATCCTTGAAGTGCATTGATTTTGTTTTAATGTGGTGTAACTCAATACTTAAAAGCTTTCTGTTTTGTGGGAGAAAAAACAAAAAGTTTGTTTCCCCGGCTGCCTTATCTCTCAAACTTATTGAGGGAGAAGAAGAGTTCCTCTTTATGTTATAGTCTAGTAATTGGGAATAATTTTGGTTTCTGGCTTAATCCCAAACTTCTTAATCAGAAAAGGAAATTAAGTAATTCAGGCCAGTTTGCCTCGCTGGTGATTGTCCAAAACTGGAGGAGCCACATATGGTTTAAGATAAACTTGCAAGGTAGGCTGAGAATTTCTGTAGGCTAGATGGTCATTCAGAAGCTAATGTTTTCATGAGGAACATTATCTGGACCATAAGTTTGTTTCAGGTTGTTAAGATGTTATGTTCAGATAATACATACCCTCACAATATACAAGTAAGCTAAATATATTGCAAACACTTTGATGGTACAATGTCCAGGAGAACAAAGAATATTGGCATTAGTTAAGAAAGAAGTCTTGTGAAAACATCCTGTTTTCAAGGCCATGGAAGGTAAATGGCTGTGCATACAGTGAAGGAAAGGAAGCACAGTCACAAATCAGCAATGTTGGTAAGGCACCGACATTGTATTTGGTCTTTTCATTTTCATCTAGAATATCTCTGGAAACATCAGGCAGACACTCCAAAGTGGTTAGCCAGCATAAGCTTGAAATCAAAGGGTAATAAATAAATAAGCACTGACAAGTCTGACTATTAACAATAGGAAAGAGGAATTGAAATTAATTATAAAAAGGCTGAAAGTAGCAAGTAGGATAAACCGCTAGTGTTTTATCCCTGCCATATTACGTAAAGAATGAACCAAGAAGGAAGTTTAGGGCATGTTCCTTTAAAGCAAGAGCGGAAAGTTTACTAATGGCAGAAGTACAAGCTGCAGCTGTGAACATATTGTAAGAGCGCTAGATAAGCACTTAAGGGGAAAAGCTCTACAGGGTACAAATGCTAGACTTAATTGGCTACATGCCTTCCTTCCATCCTGAAATGTCACTATGCAACCAATGTCAGCTTCTCCACTCATCTTCTCTCCAGGGGATAATAAACACAACTTTTGTACATGTCAAAATTGTGTTCCTTACTATTACTATTCAGAATAAATTTGCTCATGCAGTTTCATTTTTTCTTTACTTTTTGTTTTTACTTTTTATTTGAAAGGCTAAATGTAGCACAAGCCCTTGTGAAGCCACTCTATTTTGGGAAAAAAAAAAAGTGCTAAGGTTGCCCTATTGTATTTCTCAGCTAGGTCGTATGTGTAGAATAAGGACATGTTTTCAATTAGCACAAATATGCTCCTGAACTTTATCACTTGTCTCTATCCTTCCAAAAGCACAATGTCAAGGGCCTGCAGTTGCCTCAGATCCACAGCAAACCTGTTCACATTTCCAGCAGAAGACCAGCTGGAAGCATTCAGGTACAATAATAATAATAATAATAATAATAATAATAATACAATACTGCGTAACATGACTCCTCAGCTCTGCAAGGTTAAGCCATCATATCAACCTACAAGCAGTCAAAATTTTTTATTTTCATTTTTTTATTATTGGTAGCCATAAAGGATAATAAAGTTGTAGTTAAGTTCATGTCTTCCTAATGTGCTTTATGAGGCACTGAAAGAGAGATGCGTATGTATTCCCTTTATGACTGGTGATGAATGCTCCATGAACTCCGGTCTATTAGTTTACATCCTGTCAGGAGCTCTGTTACCAGCTCAATGTGTGATATCACCAATGAGGTCTCTGACATGAATCTTATCCCTGCTCACTTTGTCAAAGGAAGGAGAGCAGTGTAGATTCATAAGCTTGCTCACGGTCTTCTCTGAGAAAACTCAGAGTCTTCTTAGGGTGCATGTGAGTTTCCTTGGAAATAAGGTGGGCTTTTTTGTTTGTTTGTTTGTTTGTTTAATTTTTCTCATGAAGAGCATGGCCACCTAACCAAGAAGTGTGGGCGGTCTTTGACCTGGGCTGGGACGACTTCGGGCAGTGATGTCAAAAGTGGTGAATAGCTTTTTCATAGTGACTGTATGTACTGTCACTGCTTAGAGGAATAGTTAAGCTTGTGATAGATTACGATGTTTGTGAAATCATTCTTGAAATGGCTCAGATTCATTTAAATAATATTTCTTTTCAGTACTACCGCTCCTGCTTACATGCTTTTGCTGGCCCTCTGACATTCCTGAAAGGAGGAAAACACGTGAGAATTTATTTTTCTTGGGGACAAAAAAAATGGGAAGAGTAGATCCACATGTAATTTTCTGGTTCTTTCAGAGAAATAGGGAGGAGGATTATTCTTAAGACTGGCGCTGAGGTCCAAGTTCTCTGCTGGCATGTTTGGCTGAAAACCAGTGCAGTCCGTCAAGCATCAGACATCCAAGCACAGCATCTTGTCCTTGAGCCCAGTTTGAAATCATGTTGAAATTCTGACTGGTGTATCTTTTGCAGAGATTTCATCATGTTAACTTAATATCATTCTCATATGAATTCCTGAAATATTTGTATTATTGGTTTATTGAGCATAAAACTGTCTTTACCATAAAAGTGATGCCAACAATGTTTCTTAAGTGTTTTAATAGATGAACTTCAGACCTTTTCTTTACTCTGTGATGGCTGTGGCTGCACCTCTAGGCAGCCTTAATTTGCTCCTTGCACCAAAACCAGCAGATCTGTGAAAGATTCTCTGTATCTGGCCCTCTCAGATCCAGCTGCCAGACTGGGGCCTTAGTGGGTAACAATTGCATCAACTTACCAACTAAATAATAATCTTTTTACAAAATTTTTGGCAGCTTATTGTCCCAGATACTAAAAATATATGTTTGGAAAAGTCTTTATGCACGTTCTATTATTATGCAAACTATACACTGAATGCCATTGTAACAATCAGATGTTGCTTTTCATCTTCAAAGAACTTAATAAATCCTTAGGTTTTTCAGTAGCAGTGCTGGGGGGGACCATGCTGTGGGGAGGATCCTCAAGTAGTGCTCCAGGCGGATTCCTGCATCCCATGACACGTGGGGCTGCAGAGAGGGGCCAAGGGAAGATGGTGTTTCAGGTCGCTTCCTGAAGCAGTGGGAGGATTTGTCAGTGCAGAGCTTGCTCTGGTCATTGCTGCAAAGTCATTGGCACAGAAGAGCTCCCATGGTCCAAGTGCACAGTGTGTCTCAGCCACCCTTGAGCACTGGCATTGTTCTTCCTCAATCTTCCTCAGGATCTGCTCCTCCTTCAGCAATCCTGGATGGGGAGGAGGAAGAAACTGAGTGAGGTATGGCCCTTCACCTCTCCTCCCTCAGGGCTCTACTTGTCACTTGCCATTGACCTGTGGAGATGGCTGAATAATTAAGAAATTCCCCAAATCTAACTGTGGCTGTTGTCTTTACTCTTCTCAAGTTTAGAATAAAGATTCTCTTGAAGGCTCTTGAAAATACTGCGTAATTCAAGTCGGATCAAGTGCTGTACTGTAATAACCCAGGGTTATGCTGAGCACACATGGCTGTGATAGACATGGCAGTGTAACTCCACACTATGGATTGCTATGGATATGATAAAATGATGCTTCAAGGTTGTTTTTTCAATCCTTTTGGACCCTTGTCCAGCAGTTATTTAAACATAATTCTCATTACTTATTCGTGTCCTTAATCTATTATAACATTAATTATACAACTTTTATGATTTATAAAAAAATGTGTCCTAAGTTAGGACATCTTAGTACATACTACTTCATTTACATGCATATTTCTGCATTCACAGTCTTCCATGGCTCTGACTGATCCAAAACAATAAAAAATTTATAAACTAAAAATACTCCCTTGGCCTTTACTTGCACTGCTTTTAATTCAATTTTAATTATTAATATTATAGTTGCTCTTTTCATTTTTGCCTTTTAGAGTGTGTGGAGGCAAGGCTCTTGGCACTGGATTTCTACCTTTGTTCTAAGTGCTTATTATTTTCAGCCACACCTTTGTCCTTATTTCACTTTTTTTTTTCCCTTGAGCTTGACTCTGCTGGCATTTCCTTCAGACGTTGTGTTATTGCTGTTCATGATGAAGATACAGTGATGAGAGCCTGAAAAATTGAATTTGAGAATAAGCCAGGCAAAACCATGATGCTTGAGGGGCATGTGTTGTTATAAATTATCAAGGTGCTCTATATATTTTTAGGTTTCATGGAGTATATTTGATGTCCATGGGATGTGCAAAGCAGAGATGAGCCAGAGGTTTTTAACAGTCATCCATATTTACCTATTCACCAGGATTAC
>NW_010576433.1:0-20622 GCF_000705375.1 Tinamus guttatus | reverse complement strand
ACATGCTGCTGATGCTTTTCTGAAGGCACATGTCACCCAGTGAGTACAGAGAGGTTTTATCCAGTGTCTTAGAAGTCTTTATTTTTATTTGGTTCCCTGTCATTTTAAAGTGAGCGGCCTTACATACGAAGGCAAGGAAAAAAAGAATGGAAGGCAGAACAACAGATAATTATATGAAAGATAAAAAAAAACATTTTTAATTGTCTTCAGTAATATAGATTCTATTTTTAGTTATTCAGTCTCCATATTAACTGTATATCCAAATGATATGCAATTTCATCGTAGTAAGTATTGAAAGCAATAAAAATAAGCAGAGAGTGTTTCTGGTCTTCTAATCTGTCCTTGTTTACTGATAGACACCATAGTGAGTCCTGGGGATGTATGGGATACAAAATATTCAGGTATTATTTCTTATTTCATTCTATATTCTACTTATATTTATCATCAATTCCTATTTAGGTTACTGTTTACCCAGAGAAAGCAGAGGAGGCAGAAAAAACACTCTTTATCTACCATACATGAAATTTCTTTATTGCAATGTCCTCTACAAGTCTGAGACACATCTTGTACTCAGAAAACTAACTTGCTTTTTGCCATTAGCAATCAAGATTGTATATTTGCTACTATGTAGCTCCATTTTGCAATTTTACTGTTTTGTTCTGCTATGTCATTTCTATTCTAACCTCTATCTGTTACCTAGGTAAGAAAAAAATCTGTCTGATTGCTGCCAATTACTTTCTTTTTAGAGGCGTTAAGATGCACTGCTGAGCCCTCTTCAAGCTTTGTACTTCTCTGAGGGCATGAAATAGCAATTTGTCTAACAGGAATTGTTCTGATTTCTTTTGAAAATATTCAATGAATGAACTAAATGAAAGTGTTGTTGTGTTGTGAAAGTGTTAGTTGTTACTGCTTCCTGTTTATTTCAGGATACTGGAGGGGAGTCTTTCTGTGATTCCGGTTGGTTTGGGTGTCAACTGATGGCCACAGGTCCCAAAGGATTTACTGGAAATAGTCCCTGTTGCCAGCTCTACTGATAATAATGGTGTGCATAGAGACAAAAATGTCTCTATTTTTGGTTAAGTTTTTAGCAGCCCCACTCTTTTTATTGAGAAGTTGAAAAACTCTGTCTATGTGTGAGAAATGATGTAATATGCAATTCCTAACTCAATGAAGTTTACAGTTCTTAATTCTTATATACTTATGATGGAGACATAGATGCAGTTAAAAAGAGACAGAGAGAGAGAGAGAGAAATACAAGCTTTCTGCAGTGTCAACAGCTACTAAAAGTATTTTTCATATCCCAGCCAACTTGCCCTAGGCACAACAGAAATCATTGACCCATTACCAATGAGATCATGTGTACAGCACAGGAACAAGTATTCCTGATGAGGATCCTTGCTTTCCACATCCTGCTCCTTTCCCCCCATTTTCTCCTTAAAAAGAGCAGAAAAATCAAAAAAGAAGTCCTGATTTTTTTGCTTTTCTTTTTCTTTTCATTTTTCCCCTGTGCCTCAGTAGTACATTTTATTTACTTTGTTATCCATCCTTTATGTTAATCCAAGGAGCTTGGTGATGCAAGTATCCAGAAGGGCAAACGAGCTGGAACTGTTCTGCTGAGGACAGAGTAGGACAGGTTTCTTGCAGGAGGTAGAGCATTACCTGGAGACTGCAAGTACAGTTCCCTCCCACAAGCCAAGTTGTGGTGGTGACTGGCCACACAGTGATAAGCTTGACTCCTCCATGCCTCATTCATCATTATGTGTGCTGCTGGGGTGATTAGCACTTAGCTAATGAAAGTGTCCTTAGTTCTCCACTCTGTGGGTCTGCCTCATTCATCATTATGTGTGCTGCTAGGGTGATTAGCACTTAGCTAATGAAATCCACTCTGTGGGTTAGTCCTGCTGTTATGAAAATGTTTGCTGGGAAGTGGATCCCAGCACTTGATTTTACAAATGGTTGAGCATCCCCATTTGCTTCATTGTAACTCAATTCCTCTCAGCAGAGGCCCTAGAAAAAGAGCCCACTGGTGAGTGTTCACAGCTTTTTGAAGGGTCATTGGATCTTTGTATCATTATAATTAGGCCACCAATCTTAAAATTATAATAGCCTCTGTCCATTTGGGCGGTCCGGGGTGAGAATGACATTAGACCCAGATGGAGGCCTATAGAAGAGTTTGAACCAAAAATTCTCTTAACAGTTGTATACTTTCTTTAATCTCCAGACTCTCAAAGGCCATGAATTCAAATAGAAAGAAAAAAAAAAGAAAGAAATAATAAACTGTCGTTTTGGTGTAGCAAATTTGAAGTGATGGCCTTATGTGTATCCAATTGTTGCACATGAACCTTGAAGAAGACGTGGTAATTAAGCATCTGAATTTGGCTATGTGCTCGCAAACACTGAACTGTTTAGTTTTCCATTTAGGCAATGAGGAGTTCAAAGTAACTGATACTTTTTACAGCAGTTAATTTATTTCTAAATTCTTCCATCTTTATTCATGCCACACATAAAGTCTCGCTCCTTGAACAGCCCTACTTAAATTGAATAGGTCAGTTCATCAAATAAAGTACAAAGTAGAGAGAAAAGGTGATCAGAAACTAGCTGAGTAGGTACTAGGTATCAGCGTCTGGTCCTTATTTTCTATCTACCTAATCTTTAGATAGATAAAATATTTCCCTGAGGAGAATGCACACGTAAGTACTGCAGAATCATGCTATCATCAGAGCTATCATCTGGAATATAGCACCCGCATGTCCTGACTCTTCCAGATTTCCAGTGTGTGCTACCCAGCAGTTCAGACCTGCAGAGATGATGGCTGTTGTAGATGCCATGAGAGCTGTCCACTGGGACTACCTGTGCTCCCAGACGCTGGTGTGCTGCAGCACTGAGCGTTCCTGGTGTTTCACCCTTGGGGTGATCACAAGGGTGGCCCTGCTGTCCCCGTCAGCCACTACCCCGCCACTGCATCTCCCCATGACTGTACCCCTTGAATAGAGCCAGCTGATCACAACCAGAATCTGCTCAGAAATGAGTTTCCAACCTGGCACAGGGATACGGACCTCTGCTGACTGCAGTTCTGTTAGCAGGCTAGGCTGGGAGCCCTGGGAGCGGATACTGACCACAGTCCACCACTCTGCTTGTTCTGCTTCTGCAAATGGCTCCTCATCCTCAGATCTGGTTTTTGACCTTAGACTCCTTCAGTAAACCAGTATTTTTTTCTTGAGAAGGAAATAGCTACTAATAACCTTAAAAATCCAATCAAAATCAGAAGCTGTCTACAAAGCGATACGAAGAAATCCCCCAAACACTGGAAAATGTCCATCCTTTATTTCTTCTTGGTTTTATAAAAACTCCTTGAGAATTCAGCCTCTAGTATTTTCTGGTAATACAGCAACATTTTGTATGTAAAATGGATTTTCTTCTGGAAGCTTGGGCTATACATTTTTAATTTTCCAATTGATTTTCTCTACAATACTTTTGCATAAAATTCTTGCCATCAGTGTTTTGTGTGACCGCACCAGCTATGTTGGCCGCATCACCTGGCAGTTTCATAAAACTCACCACTTGTGCAGTTAGGTCATTTCCTCATGGACACTGGCCCAGGTGCATTCTCTGTGGAGCTTTTAAAGCAAGTTGTAGTCCTTTCTCATCTCTTGCTGGTGCTGAGGCAGAGACAGACAGGCGGTGACCCTGCGACTGCTGTCAGGGATGGATGCTCCTTGCCTCCCCTGCACAGCAGATTGCTCTCCTGGTGCTCCTCCAGGTGGTTGCCTTGCTGGCACCTGCAGAGTAACACTCCTGCAAAGCTATGGAACTGCAGTGCCTGGTGTCAGCCTGACCCACAGCGTGAGGGTACAGGGTGTTCCTGGTGCTAGGACCTGAGCAGTGGGATGCTTCGTGTGTTCCCAGGGCTGATGGGCCATGTCTGCAGTGTCAGGAGGGAGAGATGCTGGGCTTTGCCTTGCGGTGCCAGGCTACATTCTAAGACAGATTTGAGTGTGAGGAAGAAAGAAATGGGCCTAATGAAATGAATTGAACTTTCACCAGAGCACTTGCTAAGTGAGTCATGAATCAAGCACAACAGGCGCCATGGATCTCCTCCTGCTCCGCTTAGAGGCTGCCTTGTAATTCCATAGGTAAGCTGCATATCAGAGGATGGACAAGTGAGAAGGTTGAGGGGACAGCACTGACCTTATCTTTGTTCTTTATTTAACACCTGAAGCTTGAATCTCACTTATCAAAGAAGGATGTCAGTAGCAAGATCTTTGTCAGAGTTTGCAATCAGAGCAGACCAGTGCTCCAAACTAAGCAAGGTGAGGAAATCTTAGTTTCAAAGTGGACTTGACTGAAAATAAAGGTGTAAAGCAGAGCTTGGGAACTACTGCCACGGCATGACCAAAATTGTTGTGTGTACATGCATTAAAACAGATGTCACACACTCTCGTCAGTCTGTGATCCATTTAGTAAGTACTTTCCTTACAGGTCTAAATTTACATCTCCAGCAGACAAGCCAAAGCATTTAATATTTTAGGGATCAGAATGGAGGCCTGAAATGAGCTTAAAATATGTTCAAAAATATGGAGAATAAGCATGTTTTATTATTTCATGTCCCAAATCAAAGTATTTCTGCTCTGCTTGGCTGTAACTAGTTTACTAAAAAGCATGCAATGTTGCAGGGGGGAGCACATAAAAGCAGTGGCAAGTTATAGTCTGATATGCTATATGCTTGTCCAACTTGTGGCTCTCTTGATTTTTGCTTCAAAAGTTTTGGTTTACTTACATAAACTCCAAAGGGAAACTACAAATGCTCACAAGACAGGGATAATCAACCCAGCAATTGTCTGATCCCTAGTTAAGCGTGTTATCCATTGCACTATTGACTTCCTGTGGAGTCACAAAGGATCACCATAATTTAAAACTGAAATACAGCTAGATTTCCAGACATCTCTTAACTTCATTGCGAAACATTCTTTTAAGCTTGAACTCACAGAAGCATATCTTAATTTTTAAGAAATGTGCAAGTTTCACCAAAAAAAAAAGAGTTGTTTGGGGAGGAAGTGTTAAATGCTTACTTTTTTAGTCTAAAATGAGGCCAGCCTTTTTTACTGAGAGCCATGCTTGAAGTAGATGTGCATTTAAAGTAAAAGCAAAAGTCTTTTTTCCCCCACTTTCTCTCCTTTTTTTCTCTTTTTTCTTTTCTTTGCGGGTGGGGGAAAGACGGTTACTGAATTCTGGTCACATAATATTAACTGAAAAAGTAATTTCTGGATGAAACTAAAGCTATAAATTGTGTTTCAGCTTTTTCTGTACTGTCTGATATCAGAAACCTTTGCTCCTATCCATTCTGTAAGTGGTTCTGAGTTGCAGACTTTATTTATCTCACTTGCCTTTCTTCTTGTTCTGCATGAAAACAACACTTAAAAAAACTCTTGACTGAATATGAATAAAATATAGTATTTTCATGGGTCTTGCAAAAGTTTGACAAATGTTCTGCTATAGACTACACTATATGCAAAAAGGTTCAGAATCCAGCCCTTAATGAGGTAACCAGGGGAAAATGAAAGATAAAAGCTGAATGGAGATTGTGCATTTCTGGGGTTGGGCAGAAAGTCAGTGGGCTGGCAGTTTAAAATTAATTCTTCACTTCTACTTGCAGAGGAAGAAAATGAGGCTATGTTTCTATTTTATTTTAAGCTTAGGATGTTGCCTGTGCTATATGTGGAAAGTACTTTTCCTGAGACATAGGACTGACTATTCCCAAGTTGTGATGTGTGATTTCTTTCTCAGTTAAGCATGATCTCTCTGCTCTGTCTTTTCTTTCATCTCTGTAAGAAAATATGGATGTCTTACTTCTCAATATCTACTTCTCCATCCTTTTATTTTTCTGTTACATTCCTATACTTACAGATAATAAAAGAGAAATGATAAGTGAAAACTTGTAGAAATGTGTTTGAAATGATTTTCCAGCACAGCGAAGGAATCTGATGTTGGTTTCCTTTCCCTCTTCCTAGCTTAGCAGAACTGTAACAGAACTCATGATTTATCTTCATTTACTATCATTGTTGCCATCTTTGCTTTGGCTCATTTTTCTATCCTCAAATGGCAACTGGTTGTGATGCCAATATTTCATTGCATGTAGTCTCAGAACTCCGGAAATAGTGAATTTTTTATAAAGTAAGGTCACTTTTTGACCTTTTCATTATCCTTTGTCTTTCTCATTTGCGAAGCTGTGGTTTCCATGATAATGGCTTCATGCTCTCCCGACTTTCCTGAGGTATTTCTGACTCTGTTTTTCATAGCTTTCTGTAGCTGATTTTCAAGGGGCCTGATATTCCTGCTTTGATGTGCTCTGCTTTTCTTTGTCTATGAAAACCAGTTGTATTTTCTTGGATTTCTTTTCAATTATTCACTATTTCTTTCCTTAGGGTCAACTGAATATCACTTTACAAAACAGTCAGAGATATTGAAATTGCTGGAATTTTTGCCAAATAATGATGAGTCTCCATAGAATGAAGAGTGAGATCTGGAGGATCCCTTTTTCCCTGCCCTATCTTTGGTGAATCCATGCTGCATTGAAACAAACTAGCAATGAAAAGAGATTTAGGTATGTTTATCTGGAGATGGGAGACTGAAAGAGACATCAGTTCATACAAAGTAGAAAATCTCTAATATGAGTGATTGTAATTCAGTGGAAATGTGTCAGTCTCTTGACATACAAATTTGTGTTTAAACAATGTGAGGGCACATTCTACATCTAAGAATTGAAAGAACCTGATATAAAATAAATGAGGGAGAAGAAAAATGTAAAGTTCAGTGAAAGAAGGGACCACTGTTTAAATATCTCTTTTAAATTTGAGAGTTGGAGCCAAGACTTCCTCTCCTTTCCTTAAGGAGTAATCCAATTACAGGAAATAGGACCAGGATATTAAGTCAGAGGATCTAGTGATTTGTGTGCTAGGGAGAGCATTTAATATATTGTTTAATCTTGTTCCAAGGTAGTTTAGATGTGTCCTTATGTAATTTTTTTTTAAAAATAAAGTTTAGCAGGACTCACGGAGGAGGGTGTGTCTTCACAGCAAGTAACAGTAACAAAATACTAGAAAAATGTGTTTTCTGATTTTGGTTAGTAACTTGGTATAAAGTAACTGTAGGTGACTTAAATCATGGTAACTTACTGAAGCCATTGGGTCTAAACTGATTTGCTTGAGTTGACTCTACAGTATTGAATATAGATATATTAGTATATGTGCGTGTGCAGGGGGATTGAACTAGATGACCTCTAGAGGTCCCTTCCAACCTTAAGCATTCTATGATGCTATACATAGTAGATATACTCTACATATATCTTGCTTATTGTGAATCCTTTTAATCTTTTTCTATTAGTTAGTCATGGACAGAAGAAGATAGGATCTTTGTCAGGGCAATTGTGTTTGTGTAGGTCCCAGAGTCTGAAATAAGAACTTTGGCCATTTGTTACCTTGGCCTCAGGAGCAGGTTGCCCATCTGGACCGGCAGGATGGGCCTGGAACTAGCACTTGGTGTGATTCATTGCCAACTGTTTGATTTGCAATGCCCTGCCTGCCATGCAGCAGCTTCAGCACCATTATTCAAGTATGTAGAGTGTTGTGGAGTAGAAATTGGGTACATTTTTCTTCTCCCTGCATCTATTCACAGATTTATTTGAGAGGCAAGAGAGGGAACTGCCATCTTAAAGTCTTGTTCTAGGCAAGGCACCTGTGATCCTAAGGCCACTGCAGTCCAATAGGGATCATGCAGTTTCCATCAGATGCTACAAGGCTTCATGACTTTGCCAATTTGGCTTGGCATTCTTCAGCTGATGAACCTGGTGGGCTGGCTGCTCATTTCATCAAGCTTGCAGAAAGGAAATAGAGCTTGAAACTGCTGAATTGTGATGAATTACCTTGAACTAATATTGCAGTCTGGATTACAATCACTGTTGTGGGTTAGAATTTCCCAGAATGATGACCCAGTGCATGCTTTCTCTCACTTGCCTTCCTAATTCTACTATAAGTAGTACAATGGCAAAAAAAAATGTATTCACTCCAACCACACTTACGCTCCCTGCTGTGTTACAGACAGGCAAAGATGCCCTGGGCATTTCCAGTGAGAGAATTCTCACAGAAATGATTCTGAGTTGCTGAGAGAGCCTGTGGTGTCCCTTAAGAAGTAAAATAAATATTTAACGAAGTACAGTGTGGCAGTCGTTTTGACAATCAGCTGGACGGACTGGAAGATGCTTACAGATATTCACTGAAGTGGCAGCTTGCTTGGAATAGAGACTTTATCCAGACTCATTCCATCCTTTGACTTTGCCTTGGAAAAAGCCCAAGCACAGCATTTGGTTACTACAATTACAAATAAATAAATAAATAAAAGCGGTTATTATAAAATAAACAGGAAGCACCTTCAAGCCATTACTGTAATGTCATAGGCCCAGTTTTCAGCTTCAACATTTGATGGGTTCAGAATATGGCTATTAGAGCATAAATATGAAACATGTATTCATCTTGAATGTACCATTTGCCCTATGTTGGAAAGTCAAACTGAAGACTAATCTGTTCCATCAGCTGAAAGTTACATTTTTATGCTG
The DNA here is from genome assembly GCF_000705375.1 of Tinamus guttatus. The sequence continues at coordinate 12,014 of NW_010576433.1, read as the reverse complement.
GAAAAGCTAATTTCCAGTGTGCGAGATGAAGGAGGGCTGGATGTTTGAAAAGTAATTATGTTCTATGAATGCATGAAGATAGAAGGTAAGGAAATGAACCCTTAAAGTTGCTTGATGTTCCATTAAAAGCAAATAGTTCTGATTGGATATCCTATAGAGAAATGAACTTATGCTTGTCTACTTTTACCTTTACAAGCATCTCAAGCAACTCCCCTAAAATAGAATTTTATGCTTTTCTGCCATTAAACTGTGATCAGTATAATTATGCAGTTAGGAAGCCTACAGCTTCATTAAACACCATGTTTTATAAACATAAACAATCCACACTGTACAGCTACTAGTGAAAGAAGCGTAAGACAAAATTATGATAAATCTGCTGAAGGAGTGCACTCAAGCTCAAGAACAAAACTCATGCTCAAGTTGAAAATGGGCATTTTACTCCAAAAGTTCTGATTTCCTAGTTGAATTCAAAGTATCAATCTAATCTGTAGAGATATATCATGTTATTTATATCCTTTTGATAAAACACCAAAATAACCTTTGAAAATCAAATGGCTTGTGCCTTTAAAAGCCTTATGAGACTTTCTCTAAAAATAGTTTACAAAGCAACAGAGTCAAATTGTTGGGGAATTGCACTCAAATGCATTAGAGAATCTATTCCTGTGGCACTTAAGCCAGCCAGAGTAATAAATATAAAATGGTAATTTTTCTCCATGAGCTGTGCTTGCTGCTCCCACATGATTTCATTCCCACCCCGGAGTAATATAACATTGCCTGCTCAAACAATCTCCTGGATTCATGGAATAAGGCAGCATTTGGCTGCTACTTTGTTAAGTGTGCTCAGAAAAGTGGGCAATTACAATTAATCCCCCTTTTGCCTGAGAGCATCGCATCACCATTTCCATTCCACAAGTGTCACATTTTTAGTTTATAAAGATTTTTTGACCAAAAAATGGACTAGAAGAATATATTGGTATATGAATCAAGAAATGAAAACATTGGCAAAATAAAATATAGCTACATTTTGGTCCTATACTATATGTACTTGGACTGGTAGCTAAATGAAAGGAAATAAAAAACAAAGTACATATCACAGGTAGGTATTCAAGAAAGTGTTACAGTTAGTTTCTCATGTCTTTTTCACCTGCTCAACCACTACTTCTTAGGAATCATCAGTTGTGGGGATTTCTGTTACTTTGGTGATCTTCCCCATACTATCAAATTCTGTCACTTTACTCATAGGTGGTCAGTCTGCCCCCCTGCCCTCCGTCTCTCCGGACTCAAGGAGGTTTTGGAGTTGACATGAAGAGCTCTGCATGGCTGCTGGCAGACTGAAGCCATGGTCCTCCTGTGTTGACCAAATCAGCTGTGAGGGCAGCTGGTGTTGCCAGAACTGGTCTTTTGTTTTGAGTGCCAGCTTTTCTTTTAAGACATAATTTCCAGGCTCTTGAGACATGCTTGCAGCAGTCACTGGTTAATTATCAGTCCATTACCATGTATCTTGTGATATTTGCCAGCTTATATAAAGTGCCTCTGTTAGCTGGTTAATTTTTCTTCTGGGGTGATCATCATCCAATCCTTTGAAGTCAGAGAAACTGCAAGTTATTACTATCTATTAATTAAGATCCTTAATAGAGATCCTGGCAACTCAGCCATGATGACCTGTTCCCTTTCCCTTTCCCCTGCCCGCCTCAGTTTTCAACTGGACTGCATCTTCAGTGAAACTCGTTCTGCAGAAATACATAATGGGAATCCCTTGTGGGGAATGCAATCTAGTCAGGAGGAGAGTAAGAATATGAAACAAAGTACATATAATATTACACAGAGGCAGTTCAGACACACATAGTGCAGTGTTGAAAATGAAACATTTTGGCCCTAGATGAAACAAAAGTGAAATACAGAAAAGTGCTTGGGGACAGGAATTCTGGGGTTTGAACACCTCTAGTATTTAATCATATATTTTAATATCTTAGCGTGGTGGGTTTTTTCCCAATAAGAAGTATAATGCTTTTTTAAAATTATTATTATTATTTTTCTTAAACCTTTTGTGTGCATGCGTTGCCTGGAAATTATCTTTGCAGGGGTTCTGGTTTTGTGCAGTTTCTCAGATGGTAGTAAAACATTCAAAAGGTAGCAAGACTGTCAGGTGTAGCCAGATATTCTTCTTTGGCTTCTTCTCTCTATTATGATTTAAGAATCTGCCTGTTTTACACGTTGGGGGGTGGTTCACAAACCTGTCAGTCAGCTAGATGAACCCTTGAAGTGGTACACGTCTGGATTGCAGTGCAGAAAAATGAACCGAATACCTGAAGAATATGACGCCTGAGACACCCAATCCTCTGAGGAGACAGGGAATATTAGCACTGTTTCACAATTAACACAACTTTGTTTCACCCAGTCACCCAAGGTAAGAGTCCTGATTCATATTTGTTAGTAGATTTAACCATGACATCCGATTTTTTTAAGTGGCCACATGACACTAGCACCAAGTCTTCAAAAACTTGCCAGGAGTAGAAAGAGTTAAGCAGTGGGTTTATCAGCTCTTGTGCCACTCCAGTTCTCAGCTCGGCATAATAGGTCAGATCGTGGTTGGTGTTGATTTATGGTAATACATCAGACTGAAAATTTCATCAGCTCAGGAGTGGGTACATGCTCCATTCAGCCCTCTCTGTCCTAGAATGTTAGCTTCTTAGCCTCTAGGATTTGGCCTGGCAAAAATTTAAGGGGTGTAAGCCTTTCAGCCAAACCAGTTACAATTAATATTTTTATCAACCTTAGTTTCTCTGCCTGGGCTAAGGGTACATCACCTCCTCATAGCTCAGATGATTAGGTAAGTTTAAATAGTAGGTGGTTGTTCCTTTGTCTGGATATTGTTTTAAGCCACTTTGATTCCCCTGTAGATTTCAAAGAATGAATCTTGCAAATCTTCTCACTCTGTGCCTCAGCAGGATAAATTAACACATTGCTGTGGGTAAATGATTGCCGGTTCCTGAGCTAGTTCATTTAACAGTCGCCCAGGTGCCCCTGCATTCTGCAGTGTACATCCATCCTCAGTAAACCACAGTGCGTGGGTTATTTCAGCTAAACTGCGTGAGGATTTTGGCTGGAAGATGAGGATTTGAGAAGTAACCCATGCATTGTGACTCCTTAAGGAATGCCTCATAATGAAGCCACGCATTATTCTCTGTGCTGCTTTCTGGAAAATCTTTTTTTTTTTTTTTCCCAAAGAGTTAATAGAGGACACTTTGTCACTGGGGAGTTGGCACCCCTTGGGGAGCTCCTGTCAAGTTCTCAGGCATCACCTCCAGATCTAAGCAGTATTTTTTCCTGTATTCTGCAGAAAGCTTCCTCTCAGCCTGCTCAGAGCAGTGGCTGCATCAAAGAGCTACAGTACTGTTTCAGTGAAGTTGTAATCTCAATGAGCCTGCATCACCCTGGGGGAACACCGTGAGCCACATAGCTTACAGGACCCTTGCTAAAGAACCCCTCTCCTCCCTAAGGATGGTCTTCCAGGTTGTTTTCTGTTCCTGTCACTTCTTATTTTCCTAGCCCAATCAGCACAGTCAAACTGGCTGCAGATTTTATATGCCACAGCTTGTTTATCTTTTTTTTTTTTCGCCCTGAAAGATTGCCCCAAGGCATCATAATCTGTTTTTCTCTTTTTGTCTATCAAATATGTGTGCCTGAGGGTTGCTGGGGTGGTAATAGGCCATTCTGAGGAGCTCTGCACGCCTTTCACCTGTCTTGTCACTGGGAGCTGCTGTTTCTCTTTGCTTCCTGGGCAAATAGGGACTAGCCGGAAGTGTCTCTCCTCTGTCTCTTTTGCTCTTATTTTTCATGGTGCTCTGACCTGCATTTGCAATATATTTCTACATTTGCATGATGCTGATGAATGCTACACAGCCAGCAATAATCCATTCATTGCCTTTTTTAATGAATGAAACAAACCACTCATTTGCAAGTATGACTAGGATTTTCCTTCATGAAATCACATGAAAGTTAAGCAGAGTTGGGAAACAAATGCCTGTTAAACTCTAAAGCGTTATTCTCCTCCAAGAAATGTGGTGGACTTAATTCACTGAAGGTTAAGTTTTAATTGTGTGCATTGACCTGGATTGAATGGGCTGGAAACCAGCCCTAGTTCATCTCAAATTTGCTTTGTGCCCATTCAGCTATTACTTAGAGATTTGTTTAATCATTAGAAAAGCGATTGTGAGGAAAAGGTCTCAATTTATCAATTCTGGATGAACAAAAAAAAAAATGCTTGCCCCAGTAGTTCATGTTACAATCATGAGTGAATGTATTAGAGCTCGATGTACCTTGTTGGTTAATAATATGTGTGGTAACCACCATTAATCCTGGTACTTTTTCCTTTCAGAGGAGGCAGACAGTGGTTGCACTCTTTTCTTATTTCATAAAGCGCTCTCATAAAAGAACAGGAATCAATCTACGGAAGATTAAGAAAATAGAAAGTCTACAATGTAATCAAGCAGAGGGTACGGAGAGCCTTGTCAAGATTAAATGAAGGAAAATTTTCATCAACCTCTAAGCTAAGTGACGAGTTTTGTAGGGAACCCCTTTGAGAAGAGCCTTTGAGCACATGCCCGAAGGGTCTGGCTAAGCTCGCAGTTTGCCCCAGATCTTAATAGCAAAGTCCATAAGAGTGCCTGTGCTTTTAAAATTGTGAAGATTATATTATAGGGGATATACTCGCATGAGTAGCCCAATATCATGCGAAAGCGTCTCCTGTTCCTTTATAGGATACTCTGCCTTTGAAGGAGATCTGTCAAAGCTTCAAAACCCAAAATTCTTCTAGGTCCTGTATAATCTCCTTGTACCCTCCTCCTCCTTCCCCCAGGGACTTAGGAACATTTTTTAATTATCCTATTGCCTATAATGAACACACACCGAGTGTAACTTAAAAATAACATTACTAATTTTATTTAGAACATGTAGTAGACTATCTTAAAAGGGAGTATTGCAGGATGTGGCAGCTTGCTGTAACTAGCCGCTGGAAACCCATGTTTTCCTACTGCTATCAGGAGTGATGCCATTTCTTGGGTGGTAGTGAATTTTCTTCTTCAGACTCCCCAGCAGGTGTGGTAGGGGAGGAGGTGCAAATCAGACTTCTCTTGTGCTTTACTCTGGGTTTCTGCTTGTAGTTGCTACCTGATGCTTCTCTGAGGTCAGGCTGAGGATGGTCGGTGTCTTCCATGGCCTGAGCTGATGTCACATTCTCTGCTTGAGCAGAGATATCACTGGTTCTTCAGCCACTGTCTTGTCTTTCTTGCAGGAGAGAAAATCTCCTATTAAAGGGATCTTTTGTAGAAATGCCAGCAGGTTCCATCATGGATGTGAAATCAAAAAGATGGCCTTGCTGTGGTGGCACCAGGTTGTTGTGTTTTACCTCTTGGGAGGTTTCTTTTTCACGGAGCACCTCAATGCACTTCCTGCTGGGTCGTAACAGTCCTGGTCTCTTTTTGGTATAGATGGTAAGCAGGAAGTCAGTTATATAGATTCAGAAAAACTCTTCATTTTTTCAGAGTTTTCCTAATTCTTCATCTGCGATGTCCTCCAGATATTTTCACAGTCGAAGGGGATGTTCATGAGCTCGCTGTCTGACAGAACAGGGTCCATCTCATGAGGCGATGCCCCCTCTGGATTCTTGGGAGAGTCCCATGCTCCTGAAGCAGACGTGGGCGCAGGATACAAGTGCTCTCCTGGAGCGGGCACCTCTAGGCTGTCCTCAGCCCCATCAGTGGAGCTGCAGCTGGGCAGCTAAGGGAGGGAAGTGATGGTAAAGGCTGAGGTGACGCCCTGTGGCCGGCTGGCTGACAGCTGGGGAACAGCAGAGCCCTTGTGTGGCTCCTGCTCCTCGAGGTGCGTGTGTCTGCTGTTGCCTGCCAGGCCTGGGCCTGTCTGCTGCATTTGGTCAGCCCTCAGCTTAGGCAACCCGCTTGGCCTTTGGGAGGGTCTTGCTGAGTAGAACTGTTAAGAAAAAGCAGTTATTCTTTAAAGAAGGGAGATCAAAGTCGAAATGCTTCGGGAGGGAACGATTGAGAACCACTCGCCTTCTCCCAGTGCTGCCAGGAAGCTGCAGCTTCCAGAGCAAACACTCCAGCAGTGCGACTGGCAACCAGCTGCAGGGGCTAATCAAGGCTTTGGCCCTTGAATCACAGGTCCATCGGTGCAGTGGCTTTGTTACATGCCATCCCTGAGGAGTGGCATGTCCAGTGGGATGGAGGTTGCTATCACCCCTAGGAAGTGCTTTGGGACCAAAGGCGCCTGTATCAGTTCTCAAACACCAGCTCTCTGCTTTGTTTTGTTTCCAAAGGCCAGCCCCCCCCCCCCCCCCCCACAACACAACGAAGTTTTTTTTTCTGAAGAACTAAAAGTTACATCTAGAAATTTCTAAGGAACTGCGAATAGTTTAACCATTACTTTCCATGAAGGGCATTTCATTGACTGAAATAAATTCCATATTAAATCCACAGACTCCACCTATAGAGAAAACATCCTGGGTATGAAGTGAAAGGGAAATGTAGATGGCTTCTTCTTGGAAGCCATGCAGACACCTCAGTGTGTGTGGTGGAAAGAGAGTAGGATTGAAGCAGAGGAAAGCACCTCCTCTTTAGCTGTGCTCTCACTAGCACAGGACACAAGAGTCATGAAGATGCAGTTGAATTCCACTTAGGCCTTTCCGTAATGCCAGAGTAATGGCAGAATTCCATCAGCTACTCACTGGAGTTATGGATGTGGTTACATGTACATCAAGCAAGATTAAGATCAGCTCAGGTTAGAGGGGCCATGTATCTTCCCTTCGTTCTTTTTAGACACCAGTTACAGTCAGGGGAGTAAAAGGAGGAAGCCTGATTGGGGTCTCAGCATGTGCTAGTTTTTCAGCTCAGACCTTGATGAAATCCATCTCTCCAGTTTGGTACAATACCATCTGTGCAGTGTGTCAGTGTGTCCTTCTGGTTAACCTCTGGGTAAGGGACACGGGGCACTGGCTTACCATGAAACAGGGTCATCCAGCCTTATAGAAGGGCTGACAATTGCGCAACAAAATGCTCCAGAAATATTCCAGGAGGTAGCTTTCAAACCAGCATAACTTGTTTTGGTTTCTTCTTGCAGCATGTGTAATTTATTTGTCTTCCTTTGCGTTGGTGCTGGGGAAAAGACCCTTGGAGACCTCTTATCTCATCTTAAAATGGCTGGAGAAAGGGGGCAGAGGCTTTATCACTTTGGAGCAGAGAGAGGACTGGAATCTGCTCTCAGTAGCCTAGGGTACAGGCTCAAGGGAGGGTGTTTTCTGATATTGTATACTAATGTATGAGAGCTAGAAAACAGACCAGCATTGGCTCCCCATCGCCCTCAGCTCCCACTGAACAGGACTGTCGTGCATCTGTGCACAGCATCATTTCTCTGATTAGAGAATGGAATGAAAGTGGGAAGTACAAGCAAGTTTATAGTTCCAAAGATGACTTGATTCTTGTTGCATGTGTCTATTTTTAAGGGGGTCTCTGCATGATGGCAAGCTGCATTGCTGCTCATACCCCCAGTCTAAGTGAATCTGTCCTGTCTTTGATGCAAGGGCATACGCAAACCTCTGATAAATCGCTAGCTGAAATGAACCCAAGTCTCCATCTACATGCTGCATGGTCCGGTTTGCTCCAGGATCTGAGGGGGAAATCTGGAAATGTCGCATTTTTGCTGGTGGTTTCTTTCCTTCCTTTCAGAAGATAGGGACGATCTGCCAACATTTTGCTGGGAGCACTCGAGATGTAGTGTTTAGTCTGTGCAGAGAGTTCAGGTTCGAGGTGCTGAGACAAATGGGCTTGAGACTGAAGGTGGGGAGGGAATATTTCAATATTTAGGGAAAAAAAAAAGCAGGAAGGAGAAAACCATCCTTAAACTGAGAAAATCTTATGAAGGTTAAAACCATCAATGGATGTGACAGCAATGTTACATGGACATAATCACTTTCTGTCCCCCTCCTGCTGGGAAAAACCTTGTCCTGTCTGCAAAACCTTTGTGCAAAGGGGAGTAGAGAAAAGGAAAGCAAATAGAGAGGACATTGCCTCTCTGCTGGCTATGGGACTGAGAGATTTATACAAATGAGAGCAGAGCGTTGCCAGTTTTGCTGTGCTCTCCATGCTGCTTTCCTACTGCAAGCAGAGAATTGAGTGGTGGCAGGGGGATGAGGAAGAGGCGCCCGCACCTGCCTGAGCTGGGGTGCCTGAAATAAAGCTCCAAGGCTGCAGAATAAAGAGACCTTGAATTTAGTTCTTTTCACCATTTCAAGCTCTTGTTTGGATACCGTTCCCAGAGCCTTGAGTGATAGCAGCTGTAACAGCCATTTTCGGTATTGCAGTGGACGTATCCTTTTTTGGATCTAGCAAGGTACCCAGTCATGCCATCTCTGAGCCTGGCCTCTGCCTGGGTGATGTGTCTCCTGTCCTCTTATCCAAACTGCTGCCAAGCTGGGTGCCCTTGCTGCTTGAAAAGTTCAGAGGTGCGAGGAAGAAGCTTGAATTATTGATGCCAGTTTTGTTCCATGCACCAGCCCCAGCCCGGCCAGAATTGATGTCAGACTCTGCAGGTGGGCAGGCTGGCCAGGAGGCTGGGACAAGCTGTGACTGCTTGGAAACAAGGCCCAGGAAAATGGGTATGTTACTATATACCAGTCATTACCAAATCTTTAATAGCAAAGCCCACAAGAGCGCTTCTGCTGTATAAGGAAGAACTTATTGTACAGTACTTATTGTAGTTAATGTGCAGGTGACAGAGCCCTGGAACAAGCTGCCCAGGGAGGTTGTGGAGTCTCCTTCTCTAGAGACCTTCCAAACCCACCTGGATGCCACCCTGTGCCATGTGCTCTAGGTGTCCCTGCTGGAGCAGGGGGTTTGGACTAGATGATGTCTAGAGGTCGCTTCCAACCTCAACCATTCTGTGATTCTGTGACCTCAAACCTGTGTGTGATTTGCCTCAAATGTCTTAGCTTTTCTCAGAGGCAGGGCTTGCAACCTGCTGGCTGCTTCCTGCAGTTCTCTGTTGGCAAAAACTCTTCCCCTCTTTTACTCCCTGCAACAAAGGTTTAACTGATATACTGTTCCCAAGCAAGCAGACATGTGGGACTGGGTTAGCCTAAAAGTCAATGTGGGTTCAGTTTCATAGGTTGTGTGAATGAGACCATGGCTCGGTTCATCCCCCAAGTGTCTGTGCATACTTAACATGCTTTTGAGCCCAGCAGCTTTGAAACGACTGCGTTATGTTCCCTGCCAAGACACAGGGACTCTGAAAAGGGAAGAGAGAACTTTGTGTCTCCTTGATCACCTTGGTGCACACTGTGTTCGTGAGCGCATGTGCAGACAGATGCTCACAGAAACAACTCACATGTTCAGTTGTAAAAATGATTCACCCGTAGAGGGTGCTTGGAAAACCCGTTGACAGCTCTGTTCAGAAAAGAAATGGGGCATCAGAGAAGTGATTTTATAGGTATTCTTAGCTAGGATCCGTGTGGTCCTTAGTTTTCAAGGAAGGCCATACTGGTAATCACTTTGCCTTCTGAACAATTCTGAAAAACTGGATGGATTCTTTTTTTTTTTTTTTTCATGAATTTTTTGAAGCTCTGGGGACAATTAAAAAAAGCACATATTTATTTCTAAGTGACCTCATCTAAAGAGGCACAACTGGCCTGACAACTGGAAGAACGCATTCTCAAGATACAATGCCTGCTCTTAGCTGTGCCAACAAAACATATATTCTCATGGCCTGATTTTGGAAAGAGGTTAAGCTTCTACTCAGTTTCCATTGACTACTGCAGGAGCTGACTGCTCACTGTGCTCAGTGCCTCTGTTGGCCTGATTTTCCCTTATCACTGTAGTGCGAAGGGGAGTCAGTGTTATGTTAGAATTTTTCCGGAGAGAAGTCCTTAGGCCTGAGGACCCTGGAGTGCCAGTAGGGATAACTTCTGCATAAAAATGCATGTCATTTGACTCGTTAGGTAAGTTAAAGGCACACTATCTTTAGTTTCCTATTGTTTCTGACATCCTTGCACGCTTTCTGTGATACGTTACAGTATTTCAATAAAAATGTGGTGTTGCTAGAAGGGCATTGCCTGTGGGAAATACCTGAAACGCAAAGGAGTTGCCATGTCTGATCTGACATTGTAGTTTGACTCACTCGCTTCAAAAGGCTCATGAGTTCAAATGATCAAGTGCAAAACACAGGTAACATCAAGTAATTTGAAAAATAGCAAAACAAAACCAAAAACAAAAAACTTTTATGCTTCAAGATTTTTATTGGCCTACTTTGCTGACTTTGATTTTAAATTTGGTTGTTTACTCCTGGAAGGAGCAATACATGGAAGAGATGTCAGCAATCCTGCCCAGCTTTCTTTGCATAGCCATTTTTTCTTGAGCAGTTTTTGACCAGGCATTGCTGAAGGATAGCAAGTCCATAAAGGAGGTAACAAAAACTTTGAGCTAGTCACTGACTTTTACCTGAGAAGAAGCTAATGAGAAAAGGCTTCTGCAAAACCCTTTGCTTCCTCATTGTTACCGTATGAGAGTTGAAGTGCTCAGTTATAGTGGTACCATAATGATGGTGCTTTCCTGGTTGAAATGATGTCCCATGTACAGTGCTCAGCTTTGAAATATTCCTAACTCCTTAATATCAGTGAATAATAAACATGTAAAGGTACTTCTATTCGGAGAGGGCAATGCCAGCATATAGCTTGCTATTCTTTCCCATGGCTGCGTTTTCCAATTCATAGCTAGATATGGGTATGCATCCAAGTTTTCTCTCTGGTTAATGTAATTACTTTGCTTCACTGTTGCCAGCTCTTTCACTATAATCTTTGTGATCTGCTAATAGTCAACATACAAAGGGAAAACAAGTCACTAGGAGTGCCTGCACTACCTACTCTCCACTAATAGTTTGTACTTTCTCTTATCCAGTGTTTTTATTCCAATCTTTGGTTAAGGCTCACAGGGCTTAGCTTGAACCTCTTGCACCAGGTTGTAAATGGGTAGTGGATCTTCTGACCAGCAATGTAAAAATCCTCATAGTTTTAAGGATAACGCAGCAGAATCTTGTTCTCCTTGAACACCTTTGCTCATATGCTGTCCGCTGTTCTTGAGTTTTATTATATGTTCCTTGGGCATATGTGCTGTGAGACCACCAGTGTGAATATCAGTAACGGAGAATGACCTTCTGAAACATAAAACAGCTGCATAGACACAAAAAATCCCTATTAAAAAAATGAAAGGTGTAAATAGGTACTTTCCTCCTTCTAGACACAAAAAATCCCTATTAAAAAAAATGAAAGGTGTAAATAGATACTTTCCTCCTTCCTCCCTTCATTACAGAGTTCTCTGTCATAATATTCTCCACAAGAAATGTGACTATGCATTGGCCGTCATCAGCGTTATACCTTGGAAAAAATGCATTCAACAACTGTAATTAAAATAAGCAGTGTTTGAGGGAAGAATAGCGGCTCTACACAGTCCTTACATTGTCTCACTCATTTTTCCTGTTGAAAATAACCTTTGCTAGTAGCTTATTCATTTGTTTCTTAGTAGGGCTTTCATAATGATAATGAACAGAAAAAATGCAGACGCACATGCAAAGAGTAAGATCACAGAATCACAGAATGGTTGAGGTTAGAAGGGACCTCTAGAGATCATCTAGTCCAACCCCCCTGCTCAAGACGGGACACCTAGAGCTCGGGCACAGGGTGGCATCCAGGTGGGTTTGGAAGATCTCCAGAGAAGGAGACTCCACAACTTTCTCTGGGCAGCCCGTTCCAGTGCTCTGTGTTTTTCTGTCTTTTGGTACAATGCAGTTGTGGGAAGGGAGGAATCTCTTTGCACAAGTTATCGTAAACCTACCATTTTAATGAATTTTTCTTTTTTTTTTTTTTGCCTTAGGGATTCTGAGATTTGTTCCTGAGTGAGTTGTCAGCACCAAACTCTGAGGCATACGCTCTGTGAAACACGAAGATGCTCATA
>NW_010576432.1:177463-241354 GCF_000705375.1 Tinamus guttatus | reverse complement strand
TGTACTGTGGAGCCCAGAACAGGACACAATACTCCAGATGTGGCCTCACCTCACCAGGGCTGAGGGGCAGGATCACCTCCCTCGACCTGCTGGAGTCGCTCTTCTTAATGCAGCCCAGGATCCCATTGGCCTTCTTGGCCACGAGGGCACACTGCTGCCTCATGGTCAACTTGTCGTCCACCATGACACCCAAGTCCCTCTCTGTAGAGCTGCTCTCCAGGAGGTCAGTCCCCAGCCTGTACTGGTGCACTGTACAAGTGCAGGACCTTGGCCTTGTTGAATTTCGTAAGATTTCTCACTGCCCAGTTATCCAATCTGTCCAGATGTATCCGATACAAAAGGACTTGTTGTTACTGCTGTTTGTGCCAATTAGCTATATTAAATATCGCTGTCTGTAGTAATACATTTGCTCAGCTTTGAGCTTGTGTTTGGTAACATTTTTGGATATTTTGTTTGGCTGAAACAAGATCATGGGATCTTTGAAAGGTGAAAAGAAAGTCCTGTTCATATACAGTGGATCTTTTTATTGCTGTTGCTTTTTGACTTCAGCATAATAAGAGGGCATGTCTCCATTTCCTAAATAGCTTTTACTCTACAGATAAGTTATTTTGTTATAGAATACTGGAGTATCATGTGCTTCTGCTCAAGAGCTGTGAGATTGCTTTGAGTGGCAATAAATGGAGCAGGGTCCTTTCTTCTTTCTCTTTAATGTCCATAAGTGCAATGTGAGTTTTATATGCAAACAAATCAGCTGGCATTTTCAGAGTCTCAGAAAATCGAGATGCATGTCTGCTGTTAAAGTTGAGAAAAGGTATATTTTGATCTCCAATAAATTCGTGAAAATTTTCTCTGTTGACACTTAGATAGTATCATGAAACAGTAAAAGTTAACACATAAATGTGACTGCCTCAAACTGATCTTTTTCTTCAGATGTGATAAATGTATTTCCTCAAACTGAAAACATGCCCATGCAGTCTTTATCACAAAAACTTTCAGTATTTTTGGCATTGGTTATATCTAGAGTATGTTTGTCAACTGTTGTTATACATTGAAAAAAAGATTCATTGAGTGTTTTCTGACTAGTATAAAAGAAAGAGAGATTTTGCATTTATTCCTTAGAATTATTTGTTGATGCTGTCTCTAATTTGTTTTAAGATCCCTAGGTATATTATAACACTTCATGAACTTCTGGCTCACACACCACATGAACATGTTGAGCGAAAAAGCCTAGAATTTGCTAAATCTAAACTAGAAGAACTTTCAAGGTAAGATTTTTTTTTTCTCATAAGAATACCAGTGTATTCCCCAGTTTCTCCCCATATTTTGGGCAAGGAAAGAGTTACTATAGAAACCACCTACCCCTGGGTATGAACAAAGGAATTTTCTTTAGATAGAAAAGTATTTTTTCTTCCATGGCTTAAAAAAAAAAAAAGGAAAAAAAAAAAGTATTTCCTATGACAACAGGAGATGTCAGGGTCTTGAACAGTACTCTGTACTGTACTCTGTAAATGTGGTTTATATGCATAAATGAAATAAATGATTTTTACATATACTTTAAATAATGATAAATACGTAAGAGCTAAAGATCCTGGTAACCCCACACAGTACATATTTTATTTTCTAAATTGGTGATACCGGTAGAAACCTGCAGAATGCATCTCTTCCCTGTGCTTCCAGACCCTTCTTAGACTTTCTCTGTGTCAGTCCAGGAATAAATTTGTTTGTTCTCTCTGAATAACAAGGCTTTCTGCTGTGAACAAAGTGCTGCATGAACTGCATGAAATTACGATGTTTGTCTCAGATTTTTGAAGTTTGGATACTTCACCAAATAAGTGCTTGTGAAATACGTTGTTGTGAGAGTGTTTGTTTTATACTTTTTGTTAATTGGAAGTTTTTGACTGCTACATTTTCTTTTGCTATTCAGTTGATGCAGCTATGGGCACTACCCAGTGGTCTGGAGTTTATTATTTTTCCCGTTTTTGTCCTGCTGTATCTCTTCCATAGGCAGCTTTCTGAGTCATACGCAGGTCATGATCTGCTACTTCTTCAGGCATCTTCTCAAAGACTTGGCAGGTGGTACCTCTTAGAGATGTGTCTCTTTTTTTTGATTCCTGCAGTGTCTGGCAAGTTCTTTTCTCCTCCAAGGCCTTTTTGAAGTGGAGAAGAATTCTCCTTTCCACTTAGGCAAAGCATATGATTTCTTTTGGCTAGGGCTATGTGCACAGGTGCATGAAGCAGTTTGGGCTCTGCTCTGTCTCATCAATCATTAATGATGTGAATCTATTAGTGAACATCCAGAATTGTAGGCTCAGATTTATTGATCCTCTTCTACTCACAAGGCAGATGGTGTAGACCATGATATTAAAAAGAACGTGTTTCATTGCCATGTCTTTAAGTTGTTCTGAGGGAACAGGAACATTCAGATACTACAGTCTGGCACCAGTTCAGGAAAACAAAGATCATGACACCATGTAAACCTCTCTGTTGACTTCTTCCTTGAAAAAAGTCTGTATTTCTGTGTAAGAGAAGGGTGCCTATGAAAATAAGTTGAAGAAAGTAAGAGATAATCTGTTGAGGCTCTTATTATTACATAGAAGGAGATATAAACCAAAGTGGAATGTAGTGGGAACTTAAGGGCAGAGACTCTAAAATGTATTGTAGCTATTACAAAGAGCTAGGAAACAATTCCGGTTTTCTGTCAAACTAATCTACTTAATGGTCAAGAAGAATACTCCAGCAGCCACAAAGAACTCAGTTTGGTGGCATCTGTCATATTTTCCCAGGAAAAGTATAAACCAGGTCTGATGAAATTGGTTCCACTGCTCAAAATTAAGTAGTTAAGACTACAAGAATGACTTGAAAGGAAAAAAAAACAAAACAAAACACACTCACACACTTGCAAGCTTTTAATTTTGTCAAGAACTGCTTTTACTACTTTTTTGTTGCTCAGAAACTTGTTCTAAAGCAATCATGTGCTGCATGATTGCTGCATCTGTTTTGTAGCAGGTGCAGAAGGACATTACCTATATATGACTGCAGACTCTGAGCAGAAGTGAACAGCAGGCACAAATAGGGACAAGATGCATGTCAGGGAATTTAAAGTCTGCGGTGTATTGTGTCTGACAGGGTGATGCATGATGAAGTGAGTGACACAGAAAACATCCGGAAGAATCTAGCCATAGAAAGAATGATAGTAGAAGGCTGTGATATACTGCTAGATACCAGCCAAACTTTTATACGCCAAGGTAAGACCTTCTTTTTTAAAGCTATCTATGTAAGAATGCAAAATTACCTTAAAAACAGTGGGGTTCACGTTAAAATCATTAGGAGGGTTATACCACTGGGCACAGCGAACATCTGAAGACTCCTTTTCCACACAGTGCAAGTCACAAAATATCCCTGATGACAACTCGTTTTGGGCTATAGTTGAGCCACACTTCAGTGCTGGTTTGTGTCAGGAGCTGTGGGAAACAGTAGCACAGTAATAGTAAAGTACCGATGGGATGGTAATGTACGTATTGATTGGACTGCCATCATCAACAGAACAGAAATTACCTGTAGCTCCACAGAAAACAAGACTTCCTGCTCAGTTAACATTGCAATCAGAGTTCATGCCAACATTTGGACAAAAGCTTGGGAGAAGCTTGAAGCTTTGTCAAGTCATAGTGATTGCAAGAAAACAGATGTCAGTTGTTCCTCTTTTTCTCTGTGCTTTGGGGAAGTCTCAAAATGGTACAATTGATGGTACTGGAATAGCCATAATATGCTGTGTTTTGAATCTCCGAGCATGTTCACTGTTTCTCTTGGGAGGTGCATTTTTGGTGCTGCAGCAGAAGTTAGGATAGATAGAAAAAGCACTCCAGCAAAAAGTCGTGAAGAAAAGGCACCGTGTTCTGCTAGAAATGTAGGACCATTTGTAATATTATACAGCTAGAGAGAGAGAGGCATACTTCTCTTCTTGCTTTTGGAAACATACTCTTACTGATGTTTATGTATGGTGGAAAGGGAATTTATTGTTAAATTCTACAAAATTAAAACAAAATGACTATCCATTGAAAATGAATATCACCTTTTACCAAGTAAATATAGAATTAGCTTTCAATACTAAGCTAGTGGTAAAACAACCTTACCTTAACAGTAAAACATCAAAACTTGGGAATACATGGTAACAGAGGCTTATTTTTCCTACATTTAGGTAAGAATTCACCTCCGAATCTTTTGTAACAGGCTGGTGGATTTGTATGCAGTACCGAAAGATGTGTATCAAGATATTTTTCTAACTGAAAAATATTAGATGTATTTAGAGAAGTTTGGGAATGCAATTTAGGTGCCTTCATTTCTGAGGCCTATTGTAGACTAAGTAGGATAATATTTGCAGAATATACATTATTTGAATACAGCCATATGCAAGGTGGATCTTTAATGGGTTTTATGTATGTTTTGAAATCTGTTACATAATGATTTTCCAATCATTTGGCCACAACTATGAAGTGTTCCATAATAATGTGGAAGACTGTTGTACAGCAGTCACTTTTAAAGTAATTAGTTCTTTGCTATATTGTTATAATTGAGGTATGTGAAAAGATATGAAGGTCACTTCCAGAAAACTGCGAAGCTGTTGTGTAAATATCTTCAACTTACTTGTAATATGCAATTTAACAACACAGTAGGTGTTTTTTCTATATGATTATAATATTTTGGATTTATATATTGTTTATTTTTCTTAAAACTGGGCTACTATAATTCTTATATTTGAACAGAGGCTAATGGAGTGATTATACTGGAAGTACTGAAGTACTGAAAGTACTTAGGTTTGCAGCTGGATAAAAATTCCTGAGATTACTGATTTTAAAAGCCATGCTATTAATGAATGTTCTAAAATTAGCCTCACTTGCTTGTTACGTCTGTAAAATTGGCCAGTCATAGCAGTCATACTCATTTTTTTCCCTTAAGAGGAAATGTGGAGTAGAATTTATGGAAGTTAATTGCTCGCTTCCATTAATCACAAAAGCTTGACAGAAATATACAACCACCTCCTTGCTAGATGAAGCACTTGCAGGATGTCTTTTTCTCTCTGTAAATAGTAGGTCCTCCAATATCAAAGAGACATTACACCAGCTGTTTTTTTCTGCACTTAAAAACTGTAGGGTTTTTTTTCTGGTTTGCCTTATTGAGACAGGTCTTTATAAGCGTAACATTTAACCTACAGCCTGTTTTGACAGAACCCACTATGGTATTCCTGAAAGCACCCTAATAAAAATAGGAGGAAAAAAAAAAGTGGGTGAAGCAGGTAGTCTGTTTTCTCCAGGGGAAATGTACAGCAACCAATAACTGTCTTGTTTTTTTTTTTTTCTGGTTAGAATGTCAAGAATGTTCCCTGTGTACCAATTTCTGCAGTAGAACTATTCATTGCTATTCTGTTGCAGACAAAAATTATATCATGAATATTTAGCTTAAATGTGAACGGCTGTTCAAGAATACTAGACTATTGTAATTCTCTTTTACTAATGCATATTTTGCTACACTGGACAATGTAAGCTTTCTATATGTAATAATAGCTTAATACTAATTATATGTGTGTGTTCAAGAAAGGTAAGTATGGAGAAAAATATTATCTCAGTCAATTTTCTTTGTACTACTTAGTTTAATAATGTGTGTGTGAACTTTGAACTAGAGTTTTTTTGGTCAGCATAGGGTGAGAATTGGTAAGCTAATAATTAACTACGTGGAAAATTATTTCAGGCTTGAACTATTTCAAGAAGTCACTGGTAGGACTGGGAGTCCGATATCTTGCTGTCTCCAAAAGAGGCAGGCCAGTTTCCCTACCCTCACACTTGTTCTGCTTTACCATTACTTTGTACCTTCGCCAGTGCGTATATGACCATGCACTGAGCCATATCAGGGAGCTCAGCCACCTACTTTTCTGTAGTGTTTGTTTAGTTCTATTAACTAGTTTAACTGGCAAATGGTTGTGGTCAGAAGAAAGCTAATGTAAGGGAGGGAGTAAAGATAGATGTGTAGGAATGAGATTAGGAAGTTCTGGCCGCTTCTCCTGGTAACAGCAAGTTCCATCATCAAAACTCTCCCTTTGATGTATAGAGAAGTTGTGGTTCAGTAACAAATGTGACTCTGGATCCAAAATTAGAAGTGGTGTTCCTGGTCGTATCAACATGCAAAAGTTGGTCAGAGTTTGGTTTTGAGGAATAGAACTGCAGATAGAACTGCAATAGAACTGCTTTCCCCAGTCTGGAATTCTGTGGAGGACAAATTCCGACTTACATAAGCAGGTTTGCTGTAGTTCAAAAGTATTCTGCTGGTAACACATTTTAGATGAATTGTAGAGCACTGACAAGTATATATGCCAAGAGCAGGGAACCTGCTTTCTTTCCATCGTTCTCACACAGACACACATATAGAACTCCTTTTCCTGAAAAACTTGTTGTTTTCATCTTCTGTCCCTCTCGCTTGAACGTTAGGTACTTCTTTTTTTCAAATCCAGAAGCTATCTAAAGCGATGCAAAGGGAGTTTGCTGCTTTGTTTCCTTTTCTGATCAGTGTGTTTATGGTATGAATTTGCCCAAGATCTAGTCCTGGCTTGTGCACAAGTATTTGTCTAGACTGTGCTTGCCTGTCCAATCTAAGTCTGTTGTTGTAAGGTCAGATTTATTAGTTCCATTAAAAGTACAAATCTGTTGTTCCAAAATTGACTTAAAATAAAATAAAATACAGAGAGAAGGAGTTGTGCTTAAGAGAAGCTGATGTATATTAATAAGTACTATGTTGAAAGGTCATGGTTTCAATGTATTAACACTTCAAATACTATCTACTGAGTGTTTTTATAGTTACAGTGTATTTTTCGTCTTTATTATTATCAGGTTCCCTTATTCAAGTCCCCTCGGTTGAGAGGGGAAAACTTAGTAAAGTTCGCCTGGGATCACTCTCTTTGAAAAAAGAAGGAGAAAGGCAGTGCTTTTTATTTACAAAACACTTCTTAATTTGTACTAGAAGTTCGGGAGGAAAACTGCATCTGCTGAAGGTACAGATTTTACACTATGACTCTGTTTACAAAATAAAAATAAAAATAAATCAACCCAGCAAATAATTTATTGGTAAATTATGAGAAATTTCAATATTTTATTATTTTATGTTTTTAACCTGAGATTTTCATGTCTCCCAATAAACAGAAGTGAGATGATGCGTGGCAATTAACTGCTGTGTTTTCTTCATTGTTATGTGAGGAGCAAAAAGTAGAATTCAGCTAAAATTCTTACTAACTAAATGTTTTGCTCTTTTGGGGGAGGTGTAAAACTGGAATTCTAAGATTTTGGGGGGTGAGAAACAGGACATTAACATCTGTAGCTGTTTACGAGCTAGCACTAAATGCATGTGCTAGCACTAAATGCATCTTTCAATGCAGAAGTCAGCCAGTCCAAGTCAATGCAGTTACCAGGGGATATTTTACGGATAAGTAACAAACCTCATTAGAAAAAAGCAGTTCTATTTTCCTGAACAGCATATTGTCTTACACTGGCAGTTCTGATAAGAAAATTCTAGCTGTACCAGGTGAGAATATATTAGAGAGTCACTTTCAGAACAGCTTATATGCTTTTTCACTTTGTACCTTTTAAATAGCTTAAATATTTCACAAAGTAAACTAAATGCAGGTGAGCCTTTACAAGGTCTTGTGTTATTTTGATTTACATGTAGGAGAAGATACTAAAATTTAGTTATTGAAACTTGTGAACAAGTCTATATATGTGAGATAAATTATAGCATGGTAAAAATGAAATAAATTTTGCATGTGTAAATACATTATTGAATTGCTTTATTAAGACAAGTGCTGCAATATATCAAATAATATGTCTGTGTTTTTATTTCTTGAGGGAAAATGGGCATTGTGAAATTGAAATATCCTCCTAAAAGCTCAGAAATGTAAAATTGCTGACTAAAATATATCAAAATTTAAAAACAACTGTAGTGAGAACTGGAAAATATGTCTAAATTTTTTGAAAATATGTGCTTTATTTTCATAGACAGGAGGTGTTCTGTCTTTAATAGAGTGCACACTGATTGAGGAGACTGAAGCAAGTGATGATGATTGTAAGTTACATTAAGCTGTTTGCAGTAATTACAGTTCTAAGCAGATTCTTAAAATTGCTACCTTTATATAGTTGTGTACTCTTTCATGAAACCAGAGAAACATAGTGTTTAAAAACTCATTCAGTAGTATAGGTGTGTGTCCTGGCTTAGATAAGGGTTTGTTTTATTATTTCTGCTCTTGATGTTGACATCCCACATAGGATATTAAAGAATGTTGGCTGAAGCAGTAGAGAAAATTATTTTCTGACTTTTATATGTAAATTCACCATGAGGATTGTAGAAAGAAAGTGATAGATATGTCTTGAAAGCAGAAACAGATAATTTGGTTTCTTAACTACATGGAGGTTGAGAGTGTTGGCAGAATTAGTGGAATTTTTTTCTCTTGGACTCTCTACAATCCTTGACTGCAACCTTATTCCAATGAAATAACAAAATACGTTCCCAAGCTGATCTTACTGTTTATTCATTTTGGCTCCCAACCTACGGTTTTAGGCATGAATTGCATTTGAACTGTGAAAGTAGTTCTTAAGCTCAGTGATGCTTCTTATGTGTTGTGAATGTGTAAGCAGTGCACACAGAAGTTTTCAAAGGACTTAAGTTTTACATGGTACCTTTAAAAGTAATTTCTCCTGACTCCCAGAATTGTATGTTCTATTACTTCATTTTACTTTTGGTGCATGTGAAATATTGAATGCCTCTTTTGTATCCCTAATCGGATTTTTAAACATCAGTTAGATGTTTAAAGTAATTTCTATTGTAAATGAAATAGTTATTTTCTCTGACCTGTAATTTGAAATTTCACATATTCACTTTTCTCCTTTTTCTGTCTCTGACTGTAAAGCAAAAGGTTCTGGGCAGGTGTTTGGACATCTTGATTTCAAGCTTGTAGTTGAACCTACAGATGCTCCTCCATTTACTGTTGTCCTTTTAGCCCCTTCACGACAGGAGAAAGCCGCATGGACAAGTGATATAAGTCAGGTAGCCTACTCTGTTCTTTATCTTATTTGTTACAAGATCTTATTTTATTCTGAGTTTTGGAAAATTAATCCAAGATAGGCTTGTCAGTTCATTTTTGGAGGGCTGATTTGCTGGGATGTGCATCAAAAAACAGTTACCCGTTTACATGAAAAACTTTTGATCATCAGCAAAATGTGTTTTTCAATAAAAACAGGTGTGATATAAAATACAGACTAGTCAGTTGACTAGCAATAGTATTGGTTGTTAATTATGGGCATTTTGCCAGTCATGTCTGCAAAAAGCTCATCTAGATATGTATTTTGGTTCATAAATGTTAGTACTTATTCATTATAACTTTCAAACAGATAAAAAATTTCTGAAATAACCTGATTGAGGATGAAAACAATTTCCATCTCATATCAATATCATATCCCACAGTCAGGATATGTGATTAGCTCTTTTTTCCACCTAAAAGAATGCTAGCGAACCTTTGTCGCACACAGTAATGAATCATTTTGGCACAGAGAATTCCACTGTAGATGAAGGAAAGTAAAATGATTTAAAATACTTAATGGCAGAGATTTTTTTTAAAGGGGCTTTTGGCTGATTCTGTTTATCAGAATCTATTTGGGGAAAGAGGTTGAAGGCACTGTGAAAGATCCGAACTTTCAATTATCAGATGTGAATTTACATTATGGATTTGCATGTTCTGTTTCTACTTGCAGCAGTAATAGGTACATAGATCTGTTACAGTGTTGAATTTGAGCCCTATCCTCTGTTAATTTTGAGAGAAGGAAATGATCAGACAAATGTCAGCCTGGTTTTTGATTTTTTTTGTGTGTGTGTGTGCTAACACTGCTGGCAACATCTCTGGATGCATTATTGTCATAATGAATAGAAACTGCTTAAAACTGGATATTCTGAGTTGTTTTCTTTTGGTCTAACAGTTTTAAAGGAAAAAGTTGGAGATAAAATTTTAAAAATATAGTATGGGTTGAGAGCCTCAGTCTCTGTAACGGACTAGATACAGATCTTACAGGCAGATGTGGTTGGAACATATTTAGCTATATGAAATTCCAGTGAATTATACTGTTCCATTGACACTTAAGGTGTTAGAATGATTTGCTGAGGAATAAAGATCCTTTTAAAAGTGGCTTGGAACATGGGACACCCAGGAATAAGTCCATTCTTGGCTTGAGTAAGAACTGTTTTTAATGAGAAAATCATGTGAAGTCTAAGCAGACTAAAGATTAGAGTTTGTGTCTGGCTCCAAATGTCAGAGCTTTTGTGCTGAGGCAGACTCCAAGCAGCCAGTAGTTTCTGGAAAACTTGCAAGTGGCCTAATGAAGCAACAAAAATAAAGACAAATAAGAAACATCTTCTTATCTGAGGGTTGTTCTCCTGCATTATTATTATTATTATTATTTTAAACCAAAAGAGACCACCTGGTTATCTTGTTTGAATTATCTAACACTATTCATTATATTGATATAAGATTTTGCAAAACAAGCAAGTTATTTTATTGTTAAGTTCCATTTAAATTTTTATGAGAATTTTGAAAAATCCTTTTGATTGTCATAAAGAGCACAATACATATGTAAAATAAAATGAATAAATTAGAAAGCATTATAGAGAGATGAGTCTCGTACTTTTTTGAGTCTGGGACTTGTTGCAGGCCTTAAGCTGGCTCCGCTGGCAGTCGGTTGGCTTTCAAGAGCAAGGCCTCTTCTTCTGTGATATCTCTGTTTGTTCAGTGTTAGTATTATAGTCTCTCACTCACTTTGTCTATAAACTACTCTAACTCTTGCAGTATGCCTATTTGTTTTGCAAGCTGAACACGCTTTCAAGAAGTGCTAGAGATATATAATTTTGTTCAGCTTCAAAGAAACTCCAAAAGAAGTTTCATTTTCAGCTCAAAATACTTAGTCGTGTGAAAAAAAGACGCCAAGCTGAATAGTGTCAGTGCGGTGGTAAAGATCTGTTGATCTGAATATGCAGATCTAAGATCTGAATATGCAAGTCAAAAGTATAAAACTAGAGAATCATGTTCTCTCTAGTTCCATCACCATTTGAGCGAATTCTCTTATCAATCAGTTCACACTCTCTGAAAGTTATGTGTTAGGCTCACAGTGATGTGGAAAAATATGGGACTAAGTCCGTTTGTGCTGTGTTTTCATTTTAATGATTTTCATTCTTCCTTTTCACAGTGCATTGATAATATTAGGTGCAATGGTTTAATGACCATAGTGTTTGAAGAAAACTCAAAAGTCACTGTGCCACATATGATCAAGTAAGTGCAACATTTTTTTTCCCAGGAAATAAGGCAGTTTGTTTTAGCTTTAATAAAAGTTTTTTTTAAAAAGTATATGCAATTGGAAATTGCAGTCTTTTAATATATTCTGTTAATATTTCAGTTCTGTTTAATAGCATTGATTCTACTTTTTTTTTCTTGTTTTTTTTTTGATGTTGCGTTCAGTTGTGTTTCAAATGACTAGTTTTAATTCTGTTCACCTAGAAGTTCATACAAGTGAATATTTAGTCTCTTTGTTCTGTTTATCATTTTAATAGATTTTAAATGTCTGCAAAATTTAAGGGAGCGCAAAAGTATTGAAGTACTTCATTCTACCAGCCACAATTTTCTTTTCCTTTTTTTCTCTCCTTTCTGAAGTTCCATAACTTTTGTTGATCACATGAAGTGAAGTTGATCACATGATCACATCATTATTCAAAAACATACTTCCTCCATCCTTGGACTCTCCTTCATCATTTATTTTTGTAAATTGTTATTTTGTTCATAAGCAGCAATATGCAGTACCTGATCCTGAATTTCTAACACAGGAATTCTTCTGTGATCCTCTGCAGTTCTGCATTTACTTGACTCGTATCTATTTTTGTCTAGTGTAAATATTAAGGAGTAGAATATTTCCTTCTTATTGCTATTTGTCACTAGGCCATTTCTCCCTCTTGGATGTACTCTGTACATGAAGGTTTCTCAGATGTCTTTTTAGTGATTAGTGTATTCTCTTTCTCTTAATTTAGAAATTAAATAAAGACATTTTTATTTAATACATATGTGTGCATACAGTGATGGATAGACACCTTTTATCCCTAGAAAGAAGACATTTTGTTGTATTCATTTTTATTCTGGAAATTTTTTAGTCCGTGAATAAGTCAGAATGTTCATTAATTTTCAAAATGCAGAGTACATCAAGGTCCTAATGTCAAAGTCAAGAAATGCTAATCCTCTATATATAAATTTATAAATTGTTAAGAATATAAACAAATCTAGTGTTCTGTTTCAGAGATTTTACTCATCTGCTTGGTTTTAGCATATATTGCCTTCTAAAATAAGGTAGTAGGTCAGAAGTCTTTAGATGAATGTATTTGGATAAGCCAAACAATTTGTTGACAATTTTCTGAGGACCGACCTCAATAAAAATGAACTATTTTCAATCTAGTGAAGTGTAGAAATAGGTGGAATGTCTTGAATGCTGTTCTGAAATATCAGAAAATCTGATCTTTCATCTTGAAAAGCTCAGGCAGTTTTAAAAGATGGTGTGTTTAGTTTCCGTTCAGTTTTTCCAGAAACTGAGCTTTTAACTAGATAAAATTAAGCAAACCTGAATTTAGGGCAGGCCAAAGGGAAAAAAAAATCATGGGAGATTTTAAAGTAATTTTTGGAGCCTAAACATAGGTATTATTTTGCCAATAAGGCATCAGCTTAGCTAAGGGGGTAATTTTGCTCTCTATAGCTGGGGTCCATTCTGAGAACTTTGCCTTTTTGAATTATTTTGTATATTTGGATCAGATCTAATCAATCAACATATTAACTAAATGTTTATTTTTCAGCAAATGGATTATTTGCCAACAGTAAAATGAAAATGACCCTATTTATCACATAAATAACAACCGAATGGGAGTAGGTTTCTTTAGAAATAAAGCATTTTCTTGTACCGATAAAGTACCAAAATTCAATATATGTTTCTAGCTTCTGTGATGACAAAAGTAGCTGAAATTATATAACTACTGGACCATAATCATTCTTCCTCTTTAATGAAGTATTCTTAATTTAATCTGTGTGTAGATCTGATGCACGCCTTCACAGAGATGACATTGATATCTGCTTTAGCAAAACATTAAATTCCTGCAAAGTACCCCAGATTCGTTATGCAAGTGTGGAACGCCTTTTGGAGAGGTTAACCGACTTGCGATTTCTGAGTATTGATTTCCTGAACACTTTCCTACATACCTACCGTATATTTACTACTGCAGCAGTTGTGCTGGAAAAACTTTCAGACATATACAGAAGACCTTTCACTTCCATTCCGGTCAGGTAAGCTCTTTTTGCCTTCTGTCCTCATATTCTAGTAGAATTACCTGGCCTTTGTTTGCTATTTTTTTTTATCAGTAATGTTTTTATTGTATAAATGATTGAAGAACCCCTCCCCTTTTTTTCTTCCTTTTTTTTTTTAGATAGGTTGCCAGTTTCTAGGTAAGTCTATCTCAGCTTTCTGCTCTGAATTTGAGGGCTCAGTAACATGCATTGCCTGCATGTTTCTAAATGTTTCTACTTCAATCTATTTGGCATTGTTAGTCATGTTGCTTTTGTGTTTCTTACCCTCAGGTCTTTGGAATTATTTTTTGCTACTAGTCAAAACAACAGAGGAGAGTACCTTGCTGATGGGAAGTCACCACATCTTTGCCGCAAATTTTCTTCTCCTCCCCCATTGTCCCTCTCCAGAACTTCCTCACCCGTCAGAACACGAAAATTGTCACTGACCTCACCCCTGAATTCAAGGATAGGTGCCCTTGATCTTTCTGCTTCCTCTGCCGCAAGCAGTCCTACCTCAACCTACAGCCCAGCCACCTCCCCTCCGCCAACGAGCAGCAAAGTGCCGCTGGACCTCAGCAAAGGGCCCTCGTCCCCCGAGCAGAGCCCCGGCTCCATAGAGGACAGCTTGGAGAACCCTCGCATTGACCTCTGCAACAAACTGAGGAGAAGCATTCGAAGAGGTATTATATAACTGCAGAGTAGCGAGCAATACTTTCGGCAAATACAGTAGTCAGCAATGTAAGCTATGTCAAATACTCTGTCATCCCTTTCTGCTGTGGTAGAGGCTATGATGCACTGTAGTTTCCACTGCTTTTCTGCTGCTGCCACATGTGTGTTTTAGTAGGAATAGAAGTCCCATACTGCATCAACTGCAGCAGAGTGATGAGGAGAAAGGCAGGTGGAAATATTCTGTCCTCCAAGATACTAAAATCCTCAGTGGGATACCCTTTACATGGAGTAAAATATCCAGACAAATGATTTATGTGATGTTTTTGCTACGTCTGTTTTCTTCTGTGGACTATGTAAAACACTTTAAAATAGATATCTACTTTTAGATAGTCAAAGTTAGCTGAGATAAACCTTGCTGCAGGCATTAAGTTAGGGTAATCTGAAAGGTTATTTAAGCATGTACTTGGTTCACATTGTTTTTTGGGGATGTTGAAATCAAGCCCAAGCCTCTTCTGAACTGGAGTAGAAGTGAATTGTAATTCTTTTGTTACGTTAAAGGGAAGATGTGAAAATGGTGTTTTGTTTCTAAAATACTTGTTTAGAAATGGTCCTGCATCAGGACTCACCTGCATTACCTGACATCCAAATACCTGAGGTATTTGAGCTGTAAAGCTGAGGAGAATTTAGCTCAATTTTACTTCTCTCTATTGATGTTTTGAAATAAGTTCCATAGTAGGACACTTGATGTTTTTTTATGCAAAAAGATTGCCTTTACAAGATGTAGTATACTATTTAATAAGAAAATGTTTAACCTGACAAGTTAGCTTAGCATTAGAGGATATAGGCTTACCCCTATTTTATTCTTTAACAAAATATTGGTTGATGGTTGTAGCAAACCATAATTTTATGTTGTGATTTTGTGTGCTGAGTATTTTAAAATGAATTGGAGTTTTTAAATGAATGTGGAGTTGGCCAAATCTTTCTTTTACACCGGTGTAAAAGAAATATATAGATCCCAAATATATAGATCTTGCTTTCAAAAGAGCTGAAAAAAGGTAATTGTAATCTGAGATGTAGCTTCTTTGTTGTTAAATTGTAAATTAAGCTGGTAAAGAATAGGTTCTTCTGGCCAAATGACAGTACCAGGAATTGCTGCAGAGGAGTTCAAATTTTGCATTCTAGTATATTAGAGCTTGAAGTGTCATTTATGCAGCATAAGGAGCACTTGGAAATGGCAGGAACCTCCTGTAAATGTTAAATTGCTGTATGTGTAGTATCTCCAGAGCCTTTGGGAATCATCCTGCTGAAGGATTAGCACTCACACAGAGCAGTGAGAGGTTTGCAGCTGTGTTCTCCAGGGCAAGTTCATTTTGTGAGTGGGCTGTGTAGCATGTTTGAGTAAATTCAGTCTCCCAAGGAGAAGGTGGGTATTAGGAGAAACACCAAATGCTAATTTGAACTTTTTCCGTCATGCATAGTGTGGATTCTTGGTTTAGAAGTTTTCTGGATAAGGAAATGAGTCCTACTGGGAACCACAACCTGGTTTATTTAATGTATGTTCTTGGAGACAATTTCTTTTTAAAACATTTGTGTATAAATATATGGATGTGCGTATGTGTATAAACATATATATATATTTCTACATATATTGCTGTAAGCACAGTTATATCATTCAATGTATTTTATCAGTTTTTTGACAAGGATTTCCTTCATTTGGGAAGCTGTCTTTCTGCTAATCTGTAGTTATGATCATTCCTTTATTATTCTTCAGATAGAGGCACTCTCCTAGAGAGAGTAATGGACCCTCCAGTATGTTGCTTGGCAGTTTCATTGGAAGGTTTTGTAACTGTATTGCTGAATGTAGTCTTTCAACAAAGATTCTTTTCTCCAAGTTGTTGTCTGGAACCTGAGTTCAGGTATCCATTTTACACACTCATTCCTGTGTGTGTCTAAGGTGCAGTCATAACCAAGCTATTTTTAAATTTGATAACTTGCTGGTTTTCATCAAGTATTTTTTTGTGTGGTTACATTGTTGGTACAAAACTTTTACAGTCCTTTGCTATCCAGAAGATAATTATCGCTGACTCGTTTTAATGAAAAATACATGACAATTTCCAAAAGCAATTCAATTTACAAGAAAAAAGCAACAGATAAGAAACAGAGTAGGTAAAAACAATTTTAAATGTTAAATGGCATGCACAAGTACTAGGTTTGGTATAGAAACCTTATGACAAAGTGGTGTTAGTTAATGACCATTTTTAAAAATACCTTTGAACCTTTCTATCACGTATACTCTTCTTACTAGTGCAACCCAATACAGCCTCATTTGAAGCAGATCTCTTGCTGTTCATAAACTTAGAGTCCTGAATCACCCCGAAGTACTCTATATTCTCTGCTGATCCACTTCATGTTCATATGTAAAATGAAATAATGTCTGCTTTAAAAGAGAGTCTTTTGGTGAAATGACTAGACAAATATAGTTTTACATCTTTAAGTCACTTATCTGTGTTAAGATCTCATATCATGTTCAAGGAATTAGATCATAGGTTTGAAAAAATATTTATACTTTTTAATTAATTGTACGTTATGAATAATCATCCCAATATTAACATTCATACTCTTTTAAAGCAGCAGTTTTGGATTCTGTGTCGGTGGACAGGACAATTCCTGAAAGCACCTCAGCAGCGGATACCCCAGAACTTTCCCCATGTAGATCCCCTTCGACACCACGTCATCTTCGCTACCGGCAGTCAGGAGGTAAGATGCTGATGTTTCTCACCTCTGTTGGTCACCTTAAAGAGATTAAATATTGTAGTTGTAATCTTTTCAGGGTATTAGAAGTGAATAATCTCTGAATAATATGTTTTACTTGTATATTCCTTGTTTTTTTGGTATAAAAAAGCCATCAGAGCATGAATAATGTTACTCTGGTTAATTAGCATACAAATAATGAGATTTGGAAGCATTTGGGGAGTTTGGATATGCTGAAATGATCTTTAAGAGCTGGAACTGGATGTGCTTAGACTAATACTGAATCAGTTCTATCTTCACAAAATTCTCAAGACCTTGACAGATTTTTTCAGCTACCGATGGGGCTTATTTTGGGCACCATATGTAATTATGAAATACACAACACACTATTGTCGATGTTTCTTTTTGTGGCACTGGACATTTACAGATGGTGTCATATTATTTGTTTCAGAATTTGCATAAATTGCTCAATTCAAGAGGAAAAGTAAGAGCTGGGTCTCCTTGAATAGCTCTCATATGGCTCCTTGAAATCACTAACAGAGCTGTGAGCTATGTCCATAAATGTTTAAAATGCTGCTATATCATGTAAGCCAAATTTCAAGCCAGTTATTTCAGGCCTGGGATTAAAACAACAAAAACGGAGCAGAATCTTCTCAGCCTTTAATAAGTCATGGAAACTAACACTTCAATTTTAAACCACTAGTAGTCTTTTGTTATTGGGCATGCGTACAGTGAGATGGCAAGATCTGGGGGGAACAATGTCACATCATCTGAGACAAGTGAGAAACAATGTTCACAGAACTCCCTTTAGAGAAAGTTTGGTAAATACTTGGGCAGTAACCTGGAGAAACTGATAAATCTTGTTATCACTAAAGTTTGCATAGGTTAATAGTCTACACCATTTTTTTAACAGTTTGTCAGTGTTTTCTTAGTCTGTCTGATTAATGCTTATGCATCATCTTAGGAGTCTCTTAAGAATTTTGATCCACAGCAGACTTTATTATACCAGCCCAGAAAAACTCTCAGCATTTTTCTTTCTGCAGTAGGAAATCCTGTGACACAGAAAATACAAAAGTTTACTACACAGAGAACATTAGTAAAGATTTCAAGTTACATTGTCGTTTAGCCTGAATAAAAAAGTTAAAGCTGTGCCTAAGTTAACCTTTCTCTCTCTTTTTGCTTTACAGTACAAACTGCTGACAACAGCCACTGCTCTGTTTCTCCTGCTTCTGCTTTTGCAATTGCTACAGCTGCAGCAGGGCATGGGAGCCCACCAGGTGAGAGAAATTTTAACTCACAAAAGTGTGTAACAATAAGATATTGAAGTTGCAACAAGCAAATATTTCCTGTTTATTTACCCAAATCCTAAGTAGCCACTGATTCATTTTATTTAGTTTAATGGTGTTTTGTACTGTAGTATTTCCTTTTGTGGGCTTTGTAGTGTAACCTTCATACATAACTGGAGTATTAGCTTCCACTTATAAGGCCAATATAAAAATATTTTAAATGTAATTCATTTAATGATATTTCTTAAAATAATCTGTGCAATAAATTAAATAAATAAAGTACAATAATCTGTATTAAGGAAAAATACTATATTAGATCATTCAAGTTAATAAAAATAACATTTGTCGCTGTATATTTCCTATTGGAGGAATTCAGATACTGGTTGAAACAACATAAAATTCTGAAATTTTGACTGCTGTTACGTTCATTGCAATATGTTGTTGAGTTGCATTCAAAAGCAGCTTGAAATAAATTAAAGATAAAGAAGAAAATAAGGAATTCCTTTCACCACGTTCTCGCAATGAAAAAAACATAGGTCTAAGCTCTGCTGTTGCTGAAGAACTTACGTATTTATAACCTGCCTAGTAAAAAGCATTTCCTGATTTAATGAAAATATATATTTACTGCAAGTCAACAGGCCTCAGTGAAACTGAGCAATAAAAATGAGTAAAAAGATTAAACAGCTTAGAACAGAGTGCTTTTGTACCTACACCATGCTACATTTTCTGCTGGAGTAGAACTTTTAGGCTGTTAAGATACCACCCTGTCTTGGGGATTTCATTGTGCCTACATGACAGAAGGAAGGATGAGAAAAGAGTGAGGAATGTTTTTTTCAGAGCAAAACATGAGAGCCAAGAGTTGGGGGCTTCCTGCTGTATCACCTACCTTAAAGCAACACAGCTTTGTGCCTGTGTTCTTGTGGACTTTGGGAAGATTGCTGAAGTATCCAGGAAAACGTTGGATTATCATGATCAAACTACTAATAATTTTTCTTCCTGTCTTAAATTGGAATTTATCTTTCCTGCTCTTAATTTCAAAATCTATCGGGTTCTATCATCAATATTTCTAGTCAAGCCTATTACCAAACAGTTAATATTTTGTATTTTGAAAAACATCTATGTTCTTTCCTTTTTTGGTATTCACTTGCATTGTAAGATTTGATTTTGAAAATGCCGTGCTATTTCTGTGTATTCCCGCGATTTTTAGAGGATCGCAAGAATGCTCAGTGTCATGAACTTTTAAGAATCTGAACTAAACAAATATTTAGTAAATCTTTCAAAATTACGAATATTCTCTATGTTTTGCAACCAGGCATAGCTGAGGAAAAAAATTAAATACAATTGCTTTTGTTTTGTTAAATGCATGGCTTTTAAATATTTTTAACATAAGACTAAGAGAATGCTGTGAAGAGAATG
Source organism: Tinamus guttatus (assembly GCF_000705375.1). The sequence continues at coordinate 221,842 of NW_010576432.1, read as the reverse complement.
CTGTGAAAGGAAGTCATAATATCGTGAATATTTTTAAAGTACTTTCTGTTTAGGCAAGTTGACTAAGAACGGCTGTTCTCCTGATTGATGTTTTTAAGGAAAAAGTATCTGCAGTAAAACTGACAAAAAAGGCTTCTCTCTAGGATAAATATGAGAACTCCAGGCTGTAAACCGCAGTTTAAGCAGCTGAATCACCTGTTTTGCAATTTGAGCATTCTGGTAGCAATTAATCATGGTGGTATAGGGTTTGGAAGGTTGATGTTCAACTCTTTTTGTGCAGATTAGTGATGGGGTTAAAGTTGCAGAGTCACATAGTTTAAATTTAGGGAGATGAATTAATTTTATTTCTTTTTCATATGTGTTGTCATAACTGTTCTTGGTTTTGTTTTTTTAAGAGTATCTACCTCCTTTTTTTCCCCCACTCGGCGGTCTCCTGTCTCATTCACTGTATAGGATTTTGTTAGGTCTTGGTAGAGAATGACTTTTATGTTTTTTTGGGGTGAGGGCAGAGGGGTTTTTTGTTTTTGTTTTTTTCCAGTGGTTGCTCATCGCTGCAGATATTGTGAAGCAACAGAGCAATGGCTCTGTTGACCGTGGCAGTGATAGTGCTTACCCTATAGAATAAATCCCAAAACCCACAAGCTCCAAAAATTGCTGTTATGCAGTCTAAAAATATAGACACTCTTGTTTTTATCAAGCAATTATAAGATAAAAGAAGTATCATTGGGAGACACTAGAAATTTGTAGCCTCCATTAAGGTGAGCTAAATCATTTTTCACCTTGTGGGCTTGTGTTCATGCTGTTCTTATGGTAGAAGAGTTTGTTGCTCTGATCATTAACCCAAATTAATTTTTAGATCTTACACAATTTTTTTGCCCAAGCGTTACCTGAGTGCATGCAGAAGCAGGCTTTGGAAATAATTTCAAACAGTAGGGCATGCCCATGAGTTAGAAGCCCAGTCATTTTATAAATAATTCTATTTTAGGTGCTCTTATTTTTCCTAATCCAGGAAATCTTGTACCCCCTCATTCCTCTGAATCAGTCTACCTTCATGTTTCTTTGTGGGACAGGAGGCTGCTTCTAGTTGATAAACATCAGTGAATACCAGTAAACATCTTGTAACAAACATTAGTGAAATGTCTATGTTTTGTAAAAGATGCTATGTGGAAAAAGGGAATGGAGGTTAAAAGAAGAAACAAAGGGTAGGCTGGAGTCACAATGGATTTCTGCAGGAGTCTGTGCCAGAGCCTGTGCCATTTAAGATATTCCTATGTGATTTTTTTTTTTAAATCATTACTGTTAAATATAAAGTGAGCTTTTATATGAGAGTGCTCAGCATTACTACTGCTTGGGATCCATAGATCATAAAAGATAGTTTCATAAAACCATCTCCATGTTAGCAGCAGCCAAAAAAAAGGAAGGAAACATTTAGAATAGTTCGTGAAAGAGCAGGGAACAGAACATAGAAAAGTATTTTGGTGACAGAGTATAAATCCAGAATTTGTGTGCATACTTTTCAGTATTTTACTACATGCAGTTGCAATGCATCGTGCTTGAGATTAGAGGATGAGAATCAGAAAAAGTTTAGAGAACACAATCCAGGATGATTAAAGATATCAAATGTGTAAGTATCCTGGTATTTGGAGTTTAGAAAAATGGTTATTGACAGGCTTTATGATAATCTGCAAAATCATGGATGTTGACTGGCAGAGGTGACAGGCTATGAGGTGGAAGACATCAGATGAAGCTCATGGGAGCAATGTCCAAAACAAGTATAAGTTTGACTCTGTGCAGTGAGGGATATTATGGATGCAAAATGTTTATACAGGTTCAGAACCTGCACAGCCACATGGAAGTGAGAGCCACTGGAAGTTAAATCAAGTGTCTTGATAGGAGGCCAAACGTAATGGTCTGAGTACTTCAGACTTCTTTAGGTATTGGTGCACGTCCTTCTTGGGGTGGCGTCTGAGTCTGCAGCGCAGAGGCGGCCTCCTCAGGCCGAAGTGTCCTCAGGCTGCTCCATCCCCCTCTGTGATCAGTGCTCTGGCTTAGGGACCTTACTAGAGTTGCCAGTGGACTACAGGGAGTTTGTTTTGACAAAATGTCAATTTGAGATCTAAATTGATCTACTATAGTCCTTAAATATTAGATATTTTAAATGCTTAACAGAAATGCTAAGAAAACTTTGAGGAGCTTATTTCCTCTTCAAGTTAAACCAGAGAAAACAAGCATCTCCTAGCATGGAAAATAACTGTTAGGCAAGGTTATTTATTCCCAAACAAAACTTATTCCCAAGCAAAATGATGTTAACAGTGTAACTGCAGGAATGTGGTCTCTTCATTTGCTCTGTCATCCCAGCTAGAGTTGTGCACTTCGTTGTTTCCAAGTGCTGCATGCTCCAGAGCTGCTTGTCCCCTCCTACAGCGTGCTGCTCTGTGCTGCAGAGAATGCACTATTTTTCACAAGAACAAGGTGGCATATTATGGGAGCAGCTAAGAGTGGGAAGGAAGCCTGTGGCTGGCAGGGAGGCCTGGCTGCTTTAGTGTAAGCATTTGTTTTTTAAAGGGAATATGAGAGGGAGAGGAGAGGGTGAGAAATGGAAAAAATAAGTGTTTGGGGGAGTATTTCTGACAATATATGATTTTCATGTGGGAAAATGGGTCCTGTGCTCACAAAAAAGGTAAGATGCATGGTATAATGGCTTTATTCTCTGTTATAGTGATTTTTAAAAGCATAATTAAAATAACAGCTTGAAACCCAGAGTCTACACAAAGGATGAATTACTCTCATACTCTCCCTTTTGATTAATTGCCTGCATATGTCTGGTGCTAAATTGCTTTTGGCCTGAGTCATTTACCTGAGAGTTTTGCAGGAGAGGGCCTTCAAAAGCCTCTCCAGTTTGTGGTTTGTACCTTTGTACCATGTCTATCAAAGTACATTTTAAAAGATCTCTCAGTCAGCCTGTAAATCCTCATTTATGCAGAGAAACTACAACCAGCTCCTTACCTTCTAGCAACTGCATGTATCAACATGTTTGGGAGAAGCAATTTCAATCAGAAATGCTCTTGGTCATCCTGTTTATCAATTTCCTGCTGTCATCCATTTTCCCATAGCTCTTGCAATCAGTCTACAGAAGTGCTCAGACGATCCTTTGCAGCTACAGCAGGTGTTCACCAGAGCAAAACCTGCTGCACTAATTTTGCTAAACCTGCCAAATGCAAGCATTTTCTTCCTTTAGAGTGCTTCCATGTGCCTGAGCATTCAGAAGTTCATTGCTTTACCACCTCACAAAAGTGGCATAAGTATTAAAGTTGGGCCACACAACTTCTGCAAGCTCTCCATTTGGCATACTTTAACCCTGCCCGATGATGATCACAATTTTAGAGAATTAAAAATTAACTAAAAGTAACTATTCCCATGTCATAAAGATTCAGATATTGCTATATAACAGGTAGTGAGTAGGTATTTTCCTTCTGGTAGATCAAGCCCAGAAGATGCTCAGATTATTTCACCTTGTGACCACCGATTCTGCAGTTACACTGGGGGCTGTCTGACAGTTTAACAATATATTGTTATATTTTGTTTATTCTGGTTTAGCACAAAATGCAGTAATAGAATGACACAGGTTGTGCCAAATGATACCAAAGAGATCCTTTGTGCAGCTGTACGTACATCTGTGACTGTGGTAAGGGGAGGCCCTATAGCTTTACACACTTCTGCCAGGTCCAGTCTGAGGTCGGATGATGCGACTTGGAGATGTGTGTGCAGAATAGAGAAGGAGTGCACTCCCAGTGCACATGCCTGAACTGGAAAAACATGAAGGAATATACATTATGCTTTAATTACATTTAGTGTTTCCAGAGTTGTTGACATCTTGCACACAGACCAAGAAATACATAGTTCCATATTGAAAGACATCAGCAATAAATAGCTGGAAAGCTTGTTTTTTTCTGTAGGGTTGTTGAGCTGAGGGGGTCATTACAGGTGTGTACATGTGAGGAGACAGTTCAGGGAGTGCTGGGAGCATCTGCCTGGTTCTGAAGAGAGGAATAATAATTAGGTGTTACACCATTATGTTTCATGAATAATCCTGGAGAAGGCAGTTAAGTTAGCAAGGAAATGAGTGTGGGGCAATTAGCAGTAAGGAAGGTGAGGGACACATGTAAACTTTTACTTACTTTTTTTTTGTATTGTGAGAGGGCAGGCAGAGAGAGATTTCCTTGTTCTGCTCAATGTTGCATGGAGAGGCTGATGTGTAATAGGGACCTTGAGATGATTTCTGCATCATGTGGATAGCTGCGTAGTAGGCTTTTGTGTGAGAGTCCACTACACGCTTCTCAGTACATCAGTGGATCCAAGCTAGCCTTGGAAAGTTAGGTGTTTCCTTTTGGCTCTGCACATAAATATCTGTGTCTGAAGGAAAAAGAGAAAATGTGTGTAGTTTTCCAGTTGGTTTGCAATATATTGGGATGAACACCACTATTAATAGCAAGCAGAGTTATTTTGCCCCTTGAAGTGTTATTTTCTGTATTCTAATAGCTTATTCCCTATGCTTGAAAAATTGATATGGCATTTTTTCCTTATGAGTCTAAATGTGAAAGAAAGAAAGAAAAGTACTGACAGCTATATCCCAGTAAATACTGAGGAAGAAAATATTTGTGTTTTATTTTATTTTGAGTTCTGCAGCTTAACCCAGTTGGTCTGTTGTTTGCAGGAGCAAACTGGTATGACTGTGTCATGCATGCTACAGAGTCCATTTCTGACATGTTGGAAGCACACCTGTATTTTATCCGTACTCGTTTATCTCATTGGAACATAGCCTGTGGTTCTAGGTGTGCAGGGTCATCAAAACAGACAAACTGTTGTTTGGGACACAGTTCACCTCTTGGCAAACAGTGGGTTTTATTTTATTTTGTTTTGTTTGTTTGTTTTATTTTTTCACACCTTCTGCTATGAATCTAAAATATTTCCTTTCGAGAAAGGAAGTAGTTCATTTAGCAACCGTTATCCTTCCCTGATCCCTTACTGTCAGACAACCATGTTTTGTTTGTTTTGTTTTGCTAATAGTTGTACCAGGAACCAGAAAATGACTATTGCCAGTCAATTCTGCAGACTCAGGGAGCTTTGATAAGTGCTGAGACCTGAACACTGAGCTTCCTTTGAGTTGAGCATTTCAGTTAAAATCTCCATTTGGAACTGGTTGGGAATTACTTATTGACTAATTCTACAACTGGCCTTGTTCTTCATCAGAAAAAAAAAATTGTGTGACAAATAGTTGGTGGCAAAGATCAACCAACTTTTCTTCCTTATGGCTGGAGAGGTGCCAGGAGTTGCCCAGAAGCCCCTACAAGAGCTAGACGTGGCCACCAGTCCTTCCAGGCAGCTGCAACGTGTGGCCTGTGCTTTCTGGGGTGGCTTGGGAGGGCTGTAGCTGCTGCCACAGCAAACATCCTATCTACTACAGGCTGCATTTTTAATGCTTGTTCACCACACTGGTTTTATCAGACATCTGTGCATGGTTCCTCCTGCCAAAGGGTATTTTACTGGAAAATCAGTAGTGAGATGAAAGTGGAGATCAAAACTAATTTGTTTAGAATCTGAATAACCCTGATGGTTATTGTTTTCCTCTTAGTGTTTACCTACTCCATTGTGAATTTAAATGGACTTCTATTTACGTTTCTGAATCAGGAAGCCTTTGAATTTAATCATATTGTTGCATAGCAATTTTAGATAACTGGCAAACATTCAAACTAAGTTGAACCTTCTGTTACAGCTTTGGTAGAGCAATACCTTTGAATTAAAATGATCACTTTAAGATAAAGATCTGTTTTGTTTCAAGCAAGTATCATTGCTTTCTTATGAGAATTAAGATCCAGGGGTGCACTTTATCAGAAAATTAGGAACTCAAGTTTTATGCTCCCTACCCTTCCCAAATTGACTAGTACTTCATGTTTATCAGAGAAGTTGACCCTCCCAGCAATAAACATTGGACATTTGCTGAGTTGTAACACTTTGAACCATATATTTCCCAACCTATCACACAAACTTCAGAGCAGCTGCAGGGAACACCTTGCTGTTTCACAGATACATGCACACAAACTGGGATTGGCATCTTCTTCATCTTGGATAGGGTATTTTAGTGCAGTGTCTGCTCCTATTTCCCCGAGCTGGGTCCTACTGTGACTAACTGGATGGGCAGCATTGAATTTAGTTTCCGGTGGTTTAGCTGAGCTTCTGTGGAAGGCTTTTGGGTAGGTGGAATCTCCTCCTGTCCTCCTAAGCTAAGCAGGAGAAGGAACTGGAGCGGAGTGCCTACCTTTGCACACTAAAAGCCCCTCACATGACGAAATTATGGGCACCGAGTTCAGCTAAATAATCTGGGCCTGTAATGAGTATGGGGTATTGTAGATTCCCTTTTATCTTCCTCACCACTGAGGCACCCAAAGATGTATGTGGGCATTGTGAGGGTGAGGCAGGGAGAGAGGTCTTTTTCTGTTTTGTTTTGTTTTTGTTTTTCTAGACTATATATTGCTTATATAATTAACTGCTATTTTATGCTAGTGCTGAGTTGTTTTATTTGTTGCTGAATGAAAATCTGTCTGGGTGCTGTTTATAGGGTGGACATTTTGTTCGGAGAATTTTGTTGACTGATATGCAACCTGCCAATTTTTGTTTTGCATGACAGTCAAGTATCCCATCACAGATGGTCTGAAAAATGATACATTTGGCTTTCTACAGTTATTGCCTCCTTCCCATTTAACCTTTACTCTGATTGTCATCAAAAGGGCTGATTTTTTTTTTTTTTTTTTTGTAATATACTTCTTTTAGCACATATAAAAAGCCCGGATCTGCTAACGGAAAAAAAAGAGTTCTTTTTGAGTACTCTTCAATATGATCTCATTTTCTAGCTTTGTGTTGTCATAGAATTTATTTTAATATTTTTGGGGGGAAGGCAAACTTAGCTTTCAGTGCTTTAAAATGTTTACTTTGAATAGTTCCTGAAAAGACTGTAAAAGCATGCAAAGAAAGTAATTATAATATTTACTATGCTGCAAGATTATAGACATAGGCAATGTGTAATGTTCTTGAAAAAGAAAATCAAGAGCTAAAAATCCTTTGAAATGCAGAAACACTTCAGCAGCTAAAAATTGTTTACATGTTCCCTGAAGACTAAGAGATATGCCAGGAACACTGGCAAGCCTACCCGGCTTGCAGTGCAAATTCAAAGAAACATTTATTTGTATACAACTGCCACAATTATTTGTAATGTTATAATTCTTGTGATTATTCCCAGGGGATAATTCAAATATTAGTGGAGTCAGAAAGTATCTAAGATGTACTAAAACAATCACAAATAAAATTGTTCACCAAAATTGACTACCAAAAAGGCTTTTTTTTTCCTTTGTGTCTTACTCCCTGTGATCCTTTATATAAAATAAGCCATAAGAAAAAATTCTGCTGTCACACGGCACATATAACATGTTTTTTTGCTATGTGCCTGTTAATGACAACAGGGCTTGGTCTTATTAGAAATCAAAGGAAAAGTATTTATCTACGTACAACCCTAATTACATTGTACTGACCAGCTATTTCTTTGGACTTTTTTCCCCATGAAGTACTGGCAATAAACATTGTAGTCCAAAATAATAATAAGAAAATGTTCAGTGCTCTTGTACAATTTCCCAAATGTCTATTTGGCACAAATAGACAGAAGTTTTCAGAAAACTTTAAAATGATATTATATTTAGAAAATAAAGCTACAGAAAAAAATACTTATGTCAGGCATGTTCTAGTTTTGTACACTTATGAGTGCAGTCTTATGCACATTTTGATATAGTTGTATAATCTAGCAGTGTTGAAATATTCAACAATTATTCTGCAGTTATTTCAACAGATAATGTCTGTTTTTTCCATAGCGTATTCTTTCTGCTCTCATATTGTCTAATTTTTTAGATCTTTTTCAAGGATCATGTCAGCTTGTGCCTGTCATTAGAGCATTTCCAGAATTCATCGTTACTCTGTTCAAGTTATTCAAAATTCAGTATTTTTTGTGAGGAACAGATTTATAAATAGGCTATCTTAAGGGATCGGGTTTGGATGATTTGGTTTGCAATTTTCATAAAAGCTTGAGCTAAAATGTTACACATGCAAGCACACATATGCACTCCTTTTGTGGAAACCAGTGTGATTTGAAGGTGTATGCAGGAGCACCAAAATTTAGCACTAGCTTTTGGTGATAACATCAACTCTGTTGGCTTTTCCTGCTGTTGCTGAAAGGAGAAAGGTTAGTGCTGTCCAGTACTCCTTATAGTTTTAGACAATATATCCTAGTAAATGCATTCTGGAGTTATTCTTTTCTGTGTGTCTATCGTATTCTGTGTCTATTCTCTATATTCTCCGCAAATGCTGAAGTATACAACATGTTTATTTTTTTCTTTTTAGTAAAGGAGTGAACAATGCTATTTTCTCTGAATCCACATTTTTATCACAGTACACACAAAATGAAATAGTCTTGTATATCTGCTTTTTTTTTTCTTTTTTGTGTTTTAACTTCTGATGTATATTTAATAACAAGTTATGTAAGTTACAACTAGGGGTATATTTTCAATGTTTAGTAAGTAAATTTTCGTCTCAAGTGTGAAACTCTGGCATGCTCTCCTAAGAGACCATCTCTATTTAAAAAAAAAAAAAAAACTCCAGAGTTTGTGGTAGTTCTATCTGTAGCAGTCACTCTGGTTTTAAGAATTTTTAAATGATAAATTTTCAAATTTGAGCAGTTCTTCTCTTTTAAAGAAATATTCTCAGCCTTGGGAGTACATATGTTTTGACAATATATTCTTGTAGATTATTAAAATTCTAAGCAACCTTGGCGTTATGACTATGATTTAGAATAGTATCTTATTAAATAAATTATTTAGCCACTGATATTTTTCTCCACTTCATTAAACAACGGTTTTTTGATGGGATAAATATGTTTTTCAACTTCTGAATTTATAGCATAATTATGGCAAAATATTCACTTTCCTAATTTAATGTTCTGTTCTTTAGATTTCTATAAGTAAAAGCTAGAGTTACATAAAAATAGTTTAATGTTCCTTCCCTTAAGTATTTTGCAGAAATTGAACACAATCTCTGTAGGTCTGTGTTACGCTATTGCAGATCAGCTGGTGCATCTGAGTCCCTTGGGATTTACCTTACTAAGATTATAATCCTTTGACTTGATTTGATAGATTGTATTTGCAGTGGAGGCTTCAGGCAAAAGAATCAAATGCATACTCGGAATTATTTCTGACGTGGGCAGCTGCAACATGGATGTTTCAGCAGCATATTTTTTAAAATGATTTTGTATGTTGCAAGGACCAGTGAAACTGAAATTAAAAGCAGAAAGGCATGGGATGCTTGATTTCAGCTACTTTTTAATAATCACTTCTTTTGATGTTCTATAAATTAGCAACCATTTATGAAACACTCTCAAACGCTACTTTACTGAATGGTTTAAATATACCTTGCAGTTAAACTGGGCTAGCTCACGATTGGCTAGACCTGGTAACTCGTGCTTTCACACTGCTCGTATGATCATATGTATATTCCATTATAACTTTGAATGCGCGCATTCGATGGTTCCTAAGGAGGAAGGAATGACCGTATTATTGACGTTCTGTATGCAGGGAGTGGGAGTCCATCAGCTTTAAGCTTCTTTTCATCTCAGTTAACACAAATGGTTTTCTCTTCCAGCAGGCTAGTGTATGGAAACCTGATATCATAATTAAGGAATTGAAAATCTTTGGCAGATTAGATTCTTACCGTATCAGACTGCTGGCTGTCTGAAACTTTTCTGTGAAAATGTGTGGAACTCGAATATTTTATTGAGAATGCCTGGCTGTTACAGATGTGTATCTCTAAACTATAGCACAAACATTTTGAGGTTTGCAAAGGAAAACTTCTGTAAGTAATTTTTTTTGTGTGTGTGAGAAAGACTTCTTCGTTTTTAATCTGTGGATGGAAATCGCTGTGCTCCAGGTCTGGGGTTCATATGCTTTATCCAGGTCAGAAAGTAACAGTGATGTTTGCCAAGCCTAAGCTTCCAAGAAGAATGTGAGCCAGGCCAGAGCTGGCTCATGAGCGCCTTTACCACAAGAATGAAAAAAGCACGTGAGTGAGATCAGCTGTGTTCAACATTTGTGGATGGGAAGGATGTGGCAGTCATATTTGCCTTCTATTTTTTTGAGCTATGAATTTTTCCCTTCTGCCTCTCAGAAGGGACTGGTGCGGGGGGCTTGCTATGACCTCCACAGGTAGAATTTTCACCTATGTCACATACTAATGCACCTTCAGGACATGATTCCAGAGCATTTCAGTTTCATTAACCTATAAAATCTTTCCAAAATAGATTTTCTTTTTTTAAAAAAATCACCAGAAACATATTGAAGTTACCCTCATACCTTTAAACAGATTACCCCTAAGTTTTGTGAACTGAAATGATTTTTTTTGTATAGATAAACCTTGAAAACAGATTTCTTTTTGACAAATTTATTACTGTGGTTATGAATCATGAGCTATTATAGTAGTGTAGAAGAACAATACTCAGAACTTGCAACTATTGTAACTTGACTCAGGTTTCTGATATCTTAAGTGAAATAAAAGGTGTATACTTATTTATTTATTTATTTTTTTAGCATATGTAATGCAGAATTTAACATATTACAAATGTTCCTCCTTGGAGTAAAATTTTGAACAGGAAATAATGTGACTGCTGATGAAGTCAGGTTCACTTAGGAGAAGAAAAAAGTGCAACAGAACTTTGCAACAGGGACTCCTGTTTCCCTGGTCACACTGGCAAACTGTGGCATCTGCAGGCCTTGATTGCTTGAGTCTTGTTCCTTTTATGATTTAGAGATAGCTACATCTACCATTGAAAAGTGCATTGGACCATTAGACTTTCAGATAAAAAGAGCTATCTCAGAACCACATGTTGCTCTATTTTAATCTGTTTGTGTGTCCAGGTATTGAAAATTAAGTTTATTTTCTTTTTTTTTCTTCTTTTTTTTTCTTTGATGATAGCAGAAGCCTTAAAAATGTTAGTTTTGGTTCTAGTGCCCATAAAAAAAATACCTAAAGAGGAAACTGGATTTTGCGTAACATAGTCTAAAGCTAAGTATCTGATTAAATTAAATTGAAAGAAGTAATTCACTGGAACCAGCCAAGGCTGAATGTGCTGGCAAGTGAACACTGTGTTTGACAGCCTGTGGTAAAAGTTCTGCATCATTATTACATGAAGAGGTTATTTGTAGAAATAGTTTATTTTCATCTCAACAGATGAATACTGGGGGAAAAAAAACACTTGAAAGTAACTCACACTGAGGCAGCTGTTCACTAAGAATATTGCTGGTTAGAAATATTACCAGTATTTTTAATGTTGGAAGATTGCTTCCTTCAGAAGAAAAACTTGATACAGGAGGACTCAAAGCAAATCTCCATGTGGTTCCTCCTGTGACACTGGTTATTTCACTGTAAAGTTTTGAGATAGGCAAGTCTGGCTGGATAGCTCAATCCAGAATTTGGACATCTGATACCAGAACATTGCAAATGTTAAGGTTCTGCTAGCAGAGAGCCTGCATCGCTCTTCTCTCTGGGAGCCTCAGAGAATATGAGCTTAGCCTAAAGCCTTCTGGCTGACCTACGGACTGACCTGAGTGGAGCATCAGCAGCCCCTGAACTGCTGAATGCCAAGGAGAGCACACTGCGGGAAGGGTCGTTGTAAAACTGCCTTCTTAATATTATTTCCTTAAAAATTTGCTGCTGGATACTGGAGCTAGATAAAACTACAGCTGACAGAGTGTCGTTATTTTTGGTCCTCTTTCAGCACATGTAAACTCGCAGCAGTGCCTGAGAGTCCAAGTCATGGATGGAAAGTGTATCATACTAGGGCTCACATAATCCCAGGAGCTATTCCTGACCTGAAGAACAGGTACAAGTGTATGGAGGACCCTGGGAGGGCTGCAGCAATGCTAAAAGGCTTTTGACAACTGTTTTGTAGAATGCTAGATGCATAGGATGTAGATGTAGATATGTGTTTTGTAGGACAAATACGGCTTCGAGGTATAATTAAAGCCTTGATTCTTGCAGCTCACCATCTGATCTGACTGTTGGTCAGCATCCTCCCTGCTAGCTGGTACATCAGCAGACCTATAAAATGTCTCTGTTATGAAACTCTATTGGTATTTGAAGGAGGCTGATTGTCTGCCCCAGTCTCTCATGCATTTGTTTTGCATTAGTAGAGTGATAAGCCTGTGCTGGGTGTTTAACAAGCAACGAGCCCTAATAAAGTTGTGATGCGTTTTTGCCATTGAGTTCAGTAGGAGAAGACAAGTCTTGCAGTGCAAGATTGTGCACCAGGCGCTTTGTTATATGTTCACTTTGTGCAGGTCGGGGATAATTGCATATGGATGGGCAGAGCAGGTGATGTGTCGTCCAGCCATGGCCCTGAATGTCACTGTATTTTGTAGAAAAAATAGTTCTTCAGTTCCTTCTTGAATGGCCCCACTGTCACTTGGTGCAAAAGCTGTTGTGTTTAGAGGATAGATTTGTTTGACCTGTTTGCAGTACAGGCAGCAGCAGAAATTTGTGTTATTCATAACTGGTAGTAAGAGTGTGCAGAACCAGATCAAGCTTGATATGGTGGACTCCTTAAAATATGCATAACCATCTATGCCGTGCATACAGAAGTGTTGCATTTGTCCTGTTTGGTTTTCTTTGGAGTTGCATTAGGAGAGCATTAGGTAGGTGGAAAAAGATAAGAAATGTCTTAAAAGAAATTTTATCCCAAAAAGTGCAAAAACCCTTTTTGTAAGTGTAATGGCACCATCAAAGTTCACCATTCCCAGCTGCAGGTTGCTTCTGTAGTTGTTGCATTTGATTCTAGTTAGTGGTTTCCTCCCCTTTGGAGTTTCTTTCCCAAAGTCCACAGGGCTTTGAAAGTTGGAAAGCACAAGAACAGGTCTTGTGCTAGCCAGGGACTTGGTTTTACATGTTTTTCCATTTCCATTAATGCTGTTGTGTTTAAAATATACATCTGTTTTTATTGTTGCTCTTTTGTTTACTGACAAAGTTGAAACCTTTCCTATTTTCCAAGATGGAAAAAGCAGAAAACAACAATGCTTACTGATCTTATTTGTTTTCAGGTGACATCTTTGCTATTTTTCTGGGTTTTATGAGGTTCCTGAAAGTTAATAGCATTCTCCTATGCAGTTTGAATGGTCTTGAGTATTTTCTCTTGTGCGTTTTCACCTCTTGGTTAATGAAGCTTCTTTTTTCCTTTACAGTCAATATTCACCAACTTTTCTCTAGATTTTTTTTTTAATAAAAAGCAATAAATTATAAATGCAGCATAAAGGAAGGAAACCTCCCTGCTAGCTGGTACATCAGCTGGTACATCCTGGATTTCTGATTCTTTTTGGTATTTAAAAACAAAGATCAGGGTAGAGTTAATAAACTTCTGGCTTTGTTTTGAAAAAGATTTTATTTCATTGACTTTAGTTATTTTTTTGAAGTCTGGTACCTGAAGATATACTTTGAGTCAGTCACTTGAGTTTAAATTCACATCTTTGCCTGTATATCTGTGTTCTTCTAAGTTCTTTCCTCACACAATTGGAGATCTCTATTTGTAGATTCAAGGCATCAGCATTAACTACGGACTATGTGAATGAGAGTGAACATTTTGTTGAGTCTCTGCAACAAACTAATTACTGTTTAAAAACTGATGAAACTTGGAGAGCAGCATGAGTTTGCTTAAGTGGTCTATGAAATGTTTCCTTTATCCTTTTTTCTTTTTTCTTTTATTTTTTTCTGCAGCTAACTGAAAACTGTCTCTGTAGATTTCTGTCTGTTTTCCTTCCAACCTAGCAAAACTTCTTTTCCTCTAATCTTTTTCTTAAGACTCTACTGCTAGAATATATGGTTTTCATTGTGACTTTCATGGCTGCCGTTAAGTGGCTAGCTGTATAGTTTATAATATGAATTCCTAATTGGCTCTGCAAGAGGTTAACTGTGCAAATCACAAAAAATGAACACAAAATAATGTTACCTAGATTACCTTTCTTTGAGGAATGCCTATGAGCTTTTTTTGACTTTACTGTTTATGGACAGTGAGACTCCTGAAGATGGAGGTTGTTTTTTTTTTTTTTTTTTTTTTAAAATGAGTAATATTATACTGTAGTTGATATGTAAGATAACATAACACTAAGGGAAGTTTCATATTAAAACATCTTCAGGAGTCTCACTGTCCATAAACAGTAAAGTCAACAAAATCTTTTAGCTATATGAGCTATAAATGAGCTATAAATGCAGAAAATCAGTTTGGGGCTTGGGGTTCAACCTGTTGTTGAAGAAACATGTTTGCAGTTGAACTTTTCTTTTCCTGCTTAACTTTCAAAAACTATAGAGCAGCAGTCTGGATGTTTTTGCATCATTTTTAATAAATGTCCTTAATAAAAAAGGAACAGAACAAATACTGACTTTCCTAAAAAAAGTATTCAGTGTTTTTTTTTAACAGAATAAATAGAAGAGTGATACATTTTTGTTATTCATAGCAATGCAAAGGCTTTGGAGCAGCTTTTATGCCAAAAAGTTGTGAAGTGCTGGTCATGTGGAAGGGAGTTTCCAGTTGTTCCCTGGCCTCTGCAGTCAGTGATAATAAAAGCAGCACAGTGTGAGAACAAATGTAACAAAAATGTGACATTATAATAGAGAAAGTGCCATTCTGCAGTGCACAATCCTGCTTGTAAAATGAGCATTTTATCTGTTGACCTTCCCATCTGCCTTTGAACTATTGCTCTGCCCTATTTCTTTAACACCTTTGTCTTCCTCTTTTAAATCATATTCACATTCCTTTTGTAATCCTCTTGATTACAATGCCCTGTGTTTTACTCCTCTTCCATACACCAAGGAGATCAATTCTATGTTAATAAATCAACAAATATCCTACATCTTCCTGAAACTGAATGTTGACCTTGACTATGTGTCTGTATTAGTTATAATGGACAAGGCTGTATTCTACTCTCTTGCAGAATTTCAGTAGCCTAAATGATTGTATTTGCATGTCATCTCTGAAGGCTTTTTTCCTTTTATTACACACACATGTTGTTTGTGCTTTTAACTTGCCTACATTATAAATACTGTATTTGAAAGGTCTTTTTGGTGCTGCTTTTAACATTTATTTCAGTGAAGGTGTTTTTGTTTTTTTCTCATTACAGGATTTAACAACTCTGAACGCATGTGTGACAAAGAGTTCATAATACGCAGAGCAGCCACTAACCGTGTCCTGAACGTCCTGCGGCATTGGGTCTCCAAGCATTCTCAGGTATTCTTTTGCTCTGCCCTTGTTCCCGCTCTCTGAGGCTGGTCTGTAGAAGAATGTGAGCTGACTTCAGTCCGTTCATGTGATTCATAACACTTTGGTCCTATCCAAGACATATTAGGAAGTGATAGTGCTATATAATAAAGTAACTGCTGTTATAATAATAAGGGAGAAATTACTGTTAAAACACACTGTTTTATAAGTAAAGAATCCTTCATCTAACCTTGAGGTACTCTATGTTGTGGTATATGTGTATATATATATATATATATATATATATATATATAATAGATATAAAATAAGTGCCCTAAAGAATGTCTAGATTGAAGCTGCATTTATTGTAAGAAGCTGAGCCATGCATTCGGTTCAGAAGTTAAGTTCAGAGTGTAGATAGTACTATATGAAATGTACGAAAGTACATTTCTTTTGTTCCATTAGTCTGATATTCTGACTGAAAATATCTGTTACTTCACAACACGTAGGGTTTCTGTGGAAGGAAAATAAATCCATAATCCAGTCATGTTGCTTTAACTGTATGTATACCTGTGCTTACATGCACATGTATTTACTATGGATCCTATTAAAAAAAAAAAAGCATCACTCCTCAATGGAGATTCCTTCTACAGCCCATTACAGGGCTGTGGCTGTGGTAGGTACCCATGAAAATGTGTTGACTGAGAGGAAAAAGAATCTGAGTAGCTAGCAGGATTTCCTGTACAGCAGTGTCTTTTAAGTTGCCACGTGAAACAAATGGTTTTAGATTTTGG
The DNA here is from genome assembly GCF_000705375.1 of Tinamus guttatus. Next base: position 205,720 of record NW_010576432.1, on the reverse strand, counting down.
CATGCATGTAGAAAACTGCCAGGTAAATTGATCAAAAGAAAGAAGGAAGGGGAGAAAGAGAGCTGTAAATAATAATGAGTAAAACTTGATCTGGAAGCTGTTATATCACACAGCTGCCTGCAACTCTTTCCATGTCAGACTCAGTTCCTCTATTTCCATGAAATAGATTTAATTTTCGTAGAAGTTAGATTTGCTAGACAGTGCAGCCAATAAGAATGCTTAAGTGGGATATTTTATTGCATTTGAAAAGCTAACTGCTCAGCAGAGATTAGTAAAATCTCTTGGTATCAAGGGAGTACTTTTGAATTATAGCAAACAACCTTGAGAAATTAGCTATACTGGTAGCTATCTCATGTTCTCTTTGGCTGAATTTGGTGTATCATTACATGTCAAAATCCTGAGTGGTAGTGGTATTATTGCTGTTCTATACTAGAGCAGTGCTTTATACACAGGTTGTGTGTCTCTGCTATGAATAATACTTAATGTGAATTGAGTTGACCATTTATCCCAATTAGAAAGATTGTTAATTGATGTAATTGTGAAGATGCTGGGAATCATCAGACCTCTCTACAACTAGTTAAACCAAAGTTTATGTTTTAGGACTGATCCTGGTTGTGTTGTGATGATTTTGTAGTGTAAACACAAACCAACTGTATAGAGTATAAGCATATTCTCTCATTGTAGCTTTTTGCCAAAAATGTGCTATGTTGCTTTAAAAATATGTTGGTTTCTGTGTTTCTATTTCAAGAATTGTCACGCTTTGCAAAAATATATAGTACTGTTCTACATACCTTTCCACATATTTGTACCTATTACTCCACAATTTTTTTATTGGGAAAAAGGTTCAGGGAAGGGGTAAGGAGATGGAATCATTTCAAATCCAACGCTGCATTTTCAAAGTTATTATTGGGATTCACAGTCTCTCACTGCCTTTTACGTTTTCCGTGGCAAGAGTGGCAAATTTTAATTCTCTTACATCTCTTAGTATTCCAATATAGCAAATATTTTTACATGAAAGGGTTTTGGCAAAGAAAGTAATGAACGCTAGAGCAACAGAGCATGTAATCAGCTTTTTGCATTGTTTACTTGGGAGACTAGGGACAGAGGAAGGACACAAGGCCAAAACAAAACAGAAATGACTGACTATTTTCTGCCAAAATGGAACAAGGACTGCTATTAGGAAGCAAGTGAAGAATTACTGTCTGGCCAAACAGTATAAAGCGTTGGCAATAAAGATCGATAGTCCTGAGAGAGCAATAGCTCAGAGCCTTATTTTAGAATAACAATGCAAACTGCAAACCAGAGAAGCCTTAGCTACTAGTGTTTGGGGGAAGAAATGCTTATTAGATTCACAAAATGACAAAAGAGTGTAAAATTCAGTGAGATCAAGGAACCTGCCTAAATCTTGGTTGCCTTTTGTGGTGATTATGTCATTCTCTGACCACTCAGTGCGTCTGATGTTCTCCAGATTCATCAGATATTGAGAGTGGAAGTTCAGAATTCAATAAATAAATAAACTAATTAAAACAAGAACTTTAAAATGTTAACGAAATAAGTTGCTATTTGCAAAAATCTCTCTCCATTTAGCTTTGAGCTTTTCCTTACTCTTTCTGCAAGCATTCCCAACACCAAATAGGCAATTTCTGTCCTTTATGGGAGCAGCTTTTCTCACTCTCCTGCAGAATTTCTTCCTCTTGATATGCCTGAGATTCTTGTGGTCATTGCTAGCCTATGCCACTGTAAGAGGTAACCTGCCATATGTCCTTTATTTTTCTGTGAAAATTCAATTTCTGTATTACTACTTTAAAAGAGAAGCTAAAGCATTGTATGGGTAATATGCGAAGCTTTGAATAGGTCTCCATTTAAGAGTATGGACAGTAACACAAAAGTGCTTAGTGCTGTGTAAAAGTAGCTCTGTTCTAGTAGCAATCAATTCTCTGCAAGTTATTTGTCTGCCTAAATTATTGCAGTGTTCCAGTGCCCAGAGTATGCAAGGTGCTATACAGACACAGAAGAGTGTGCAGGCTGTGTGCAGAAATATTTATAAAGAGACTATTAAAAATATATATTATCCAATTGTTTTTATTCCCTAAACCCCATCTCTTCTATTTGAGTCCCTCTGGCACATGCTGGAGTACCCCTCCTTGGTACCTAATAACACGGGTCAGGATTAGTGTGGGAACCAAGGGATAGAAAAAAGCGTCCCAAAGCATGGTTCAAAGCATCGTGTTTCCCTATGTTTTTTCTAGCCAGGACTTAAAATTCTTGGCTGGGGCTTGGACAGGCATTTCTCTTTGGGCTATTAAATTAAATAGCTTTCTACAATATCTTACAACTATGTGAATATCATGGTTGTGGATGGTTTATGTGTTTTCCAAAAAAAGCTGAGATAGATTTACTTTGCTGTCTGAACATGAACACCATTTAACATTGTAATCTTGTCTGTGAGCAGAAAACAAAATCATGAAAATTAACAGTTGAGCCTGTGCAGTTAAGATGTACGTTAATAAAGCAGCTTTGTTATCCTGAAATCATACAAAATAAAGCTTAGGAAAGGGATCCTTCATTTTTTTTAAAACTTGGGTCACACGCTCCTGGGGCCTCACTTTGTAAGTATGTATTGTTAATGCCACATGTGCAGCCTTTTGCAGAAGACAGAAGGAACTAATTACTGTCTGCAGGAGCTCTGAAGGCACAGATGTGAGTCTGGAAAAAACATTCATGTACATAACGTGACACATACTTTTGTTTTTACCACACTGAGAAAAAGGGATCAGACCTATATTGCTAATTATTTGTGCACGAAAGATAAATCAATCAGGTTTTCCAGGGATTTATTTACATTTTTTTCTTCTCATTCTTTCCCTTCTCTTTTTACTCTGCTCTTTTCTGTGTTACTCAGCCACCTACAAGCCAACAACGCTTTTTTTTCTTTCTTTCTTTTTTAACCCAAAATAACAGCAGAATGATCATGTTTGCATTTTGGTTTTAAAATGTGATTGAGAGGAACAGCGTAGGATTCTCCCATTGTAAACAATGGAAACACAAATGCTGAGACAGGCAGTGACAGTGAAGGCAAAAGCTTTGCTGACTTGATGAGAAGGGAAAGGGCTTGTGAGGACAAAACTCCCACTGACTCCTGTCAGAGAAGGAAAAAGTATGAAGGGAAAAGGAGGCAGAGGAGAGAATCTTTCTATGATTTTCCTTATCCTAATGAAGACTTGAAGTCTTTTTTTAAAAATAGGTTGTTTTTTTTTTTTTTTTTTTTTTTATCTAAACACTTCAAGTACAAAATGAAGCTTTTCTGTGCTAGGCTTCTGCAGGTTTCCCAGGTCTCGGTGACAGTCAGGTGCTTTCTTCCATTGGTTTCTTTAAAGATCTCTGTTGAAAAAAATAGGCAAATCCTAACTCTGAATGACTGCCAGATAATGTCAGTGAGTTATGAAGTTACTACAAGATCTGGGGAGCAGACTAAGATTTGAATTTGGTTGAAGGTTATGATATGGGGCCTGATTCCTCTTTTGCTTCAGCTGTGACAAAAATTTGCTGCAAACCCTTTCCTTATTGGTGCTGGCTAAGCTGTGCTAGCTTTTCCACAGAATGTTTGGGGAGTATAGTTATTGATAGCATGTGATTAGGTAACCTGTATACAGAGAATTAGCTATGCAAAGATGATTTTAGTTAGGCAGGTGTAGTGTATGAGTGCACATGAATTGGCCAATTACATTTTGTTTTCAATACACTGGAGCAAGCAATGACATAAAGTTTCATTCATATGAACCCCACTTAGCTTGTGTTTAAAAGTATAAAGTCTTAGATATGATGCTTGGCAAAGCTACACCTACATGTTAATTGTAACAAATTGGACTTAGGCCATACTTGCCATGTGATAACAAGATATGTTGCATTTCAGCTGTTTTTCAGATGATCCCTAAGAACCTGAAACCTCTAGCTTGAAGCAGAACAGAGATTTGTAGGGTTATTTCTGGCATGAACACATATATATATCAATGCAAACTCTGAATTGCAAAAGAAGTTTCCACCTATCCACGCTATCCCAGAGCGTGGGAACCATAAGAGAACGTGCTAACATATCATTAGTCACCAAGGAAAGAACTTGTGTTTGCATAAACTTAGGCCATTTACAGAATAAAGTTATGTAGTCAATACTAATGTACTTAAATGTGGATATGCTCTGTCCAGATACTGCAGAAGCGTACGGGTCTGATATTTCATGGCCCTTTGGGGAGCGTGAGTCACCCTTCCAGCGCTAGCCAAGCATGCAGGCAGTCAGACTAATTAGAGGTGCACCACGCTCGCCGCGGATGGAGCCTGACAGATCCTTCTTCAGGGAGCTCTTTCGGCAGAGCTCTTCAACATATAAAGTCCTAGAACTTAGGGCCAGAGATGTCACGTTTCTTCTCTGCGCTGAAAACTGTAATCTGACAATAGCTAGTGGCTACATTCTTCTTTCAAGGTTTCTAATTACTACCAGGTTATATAGTGCCTGCATAATAAAAAGAGGGTTTGTAAGGTGTGGGATGAGAATTATTCAGGCATGTTATTAATATAGCCTGTACTTTTAAGTTAACTGTATTCTATCAGGAATGACAGGATAAAACGGATGCTTTAGGAGCAGGACTGGTACTCTCCCCAAATGATGATTCTTTCTTCACGCTTGAAACTGAATGAAGAATTTTTTTTTGCTTTTTTTTTTTTTTTTTTTTTTGAAGTAAGCCTTTTGTTTCTTTTTCAAGCATGCAAATATCTTGGTGCAGCTGAATTTATCCAAATTTCCCTCAGAACAAACATATATGATAGTCAAAGTGTGCTTTTATGCTAGAAAATAAAGTATTATCATAGAGGACTACATCACTGGAGTAGTTCCAGTTAACAGTGGCCAAGTGTGATCTGCTGTGTGAAAGACCGAATTATTTCCCTACTTTCATTGAAATGACTATGGATTTACACTATGACATGCGAGTAGAGATATACATATATATATATATATGTGTATATATATATACGTGTGTGTATAAATATATATATAAATATAAATTGTAGGCCATCTATTTTAAAATGTACCAACTTCCTTGGAAACAATCATTCAGTAATCTCTCTGCCCTCCTGGATATCTCATATTGTGGGCTTTCAGAAGGGCTTTATCTTTAGCCCTTCACTCTAGGGTAATGCTAGAGTAATGGCTAGAATTGCCAGTAGCAATCCTGGTCTTTCTTAGTGTCTCTGGCCATCTGCTATTTCCAGATTGCTTCTGCAGCTGGGGGCAAAGGAAAATGGGTCTACACTCCCATATCTCTACTTCATCTGTGTACTCAGAGAGACAACCAAAGGCTGACTCTAGCTTTGCTTGCAGTTTTCTCTCCCTTTCGTATCTGATATTTAAAACTTTCATTAGATTTTTCTTTCTCTTTTACTAATTAAGAACTCTTCATTCATCTCTCTCTCAGCATTTTCTCTCCCAGGTGGCAAACTTTAAAACTTTCCTGTCTCAATCCCTGTTTGTGAACATCCCACTGAGCTCTGTCTTTGCCTAGCATTCCTTCCTACTTGCTGTATTTCTGGTTACTTCACCTTCCGTTTCAGAACTGTCACCACTTCTATTCTTTCCACATGGTTCTGTTTTCTATCCTTTTACCTCTCCCTCTTTCTATCCAACAGATTTGTCTTCAGTTTCACTTGTTTGTAGCTTATGAAGTAAAAAATGCTCACTGTGTAGTTATTCACAGGATGGAGAGAGATGGCTAGGAAGAGATTTCAGTTCATCGAATCTTGTTGCTTATAGTGATATTACCAATGGCATTTGTGAGTGTCTGTTGAAATACAATGGGCTCTGTGTGCCAAAGTTGGGAATCTTCCAAAGCAACTGAATTGGAAAACAGTCAGCTTGCTTTCTTCCCTGCCTGGAAAAAAAGCTTCCAGCTTGGAAGGCATTCTAGGTCACTTGATTAGAGCTGTCCCTCAGCCTAGGATGAGCATGGCACCTTAAGAGATTTGGATGTGATGCTCCAGTGGATGGCCCCTTCCTGTGAGTCATTCATTCACAACTTGTGGAAGAACTTTCCATTCTTGCATCTCCTCTGAGCATAAAGTTACATAACAGAAAATCAGAATAAAAAAAAAGAAAAAAGAAACTAATAACACAATTATGTATTCAGCAAAGCCAGTCATGAGTGAGTCGTGTTATATTTATCCTGACAAATTGTACTACCCCTTCTCCTGTTCATGTGGCGATCACAGGACTCTGAAGCCAGGCTACCAGTTGGCTCTTTCGCTCTATTGGCAGATGCCCGAGGAATAGTTAGAAAGCTGGCTCTGTTTTTGAGAGCTGATCTGAGGTGAAAATATTTTTTCATAAAGCATGCAGTGTTATATTGAAGTTGGATAAAGCAATGCAGCAAAAGGGTTCTCTGTAGAATTTCATTACAAGTTCTCCATATATATTTTTTTCTCCTATCTCAGTCCCTTCCCTCCCTTTATCACTGTGTTTTTTCTAGTCTCTACCACTGATGTACCCAGATGTTTCCAAAAATTTATCAGATTCTCAGATTTAACTCTTTTTGTTTGTGTTATTCACATTGTTTAAAAGAACACTGTTTATGCTTAGGAAGGTTTGAAGAAAGAAGAGAGGAAAATTAATTTGTGATTGAGCCCATGTTGAAAGTTGGGAATTATTGAATATTTATCTGATCTGTATAGTATTTTCTATGACAAACACCTGTAGTAAATCTATACACCCTATCAGCACAGCTAACTGTTCTTTTCCTTGCTTCCTGCTGTCTTTTTTGGCACTTCATTTTCCTGGGGCCAGTGATTCCAAATCCACCTCTCCGTCTTTTTTCTGACTCACTTGAATAGATTTTTTTTGACCAATGCATGAGACACTTCTCATACTCCTGCATATCATCTGCTGTTCCTTCTTGGCAAGGGAACACACATCCAGATTCTAAAGAAACCACTGAAGTCTTGGCCAAAGACCAGTAAAATGTATTAAAAGGTGGTATACTAGATAAAAATGTCACAGGAATCATCCAGGACTGTTTTTAATATATAAAACGTATATTTATTTTTTAATATAATATGTTTTCAGGCATATATATTATAATGTATAGATATAAAAATATATTTAGAAAGGGTAGTTAGGTATTTCTAAGGGTAATTTTGTGTTGTGATTTTTATGTTCACCTTTGTACATAGGTCATTTCACATAGTTATATCTAGCTGGGCTTTTTATGCATATACTTTATATATTGGTCATCACACTGGCATCTCAACACCCCACAGATCATTAACTTCAACAGAAAAATAGATCTCACATTTTCTTTTGAATTCTACTGTTTTTTTTTTTCCCATCCTTTTCCTCCCTACAGATTATAAGGAAAAACTGACACACTGTTATAAAAAAAGAAAATTTCTGGGCATAAAAAAAGGGATGTTGGGCAGAATAAGTGCAGAAGTTGCCTATATAGAGGGGGCTGTGCTGTGGGGTCGCATCTTCAAGCTGGGGTCATACCAGGTTGGAAGTATTACCTACAGATTCTTCATTCATACAAACCATTACATCCCTTAGTTATAACCCCTGATCAGTCTGTGTCATCTCTGATGAGTCCTGATAAAGGGTCTGGGATTGCTGGTTGTCTGAGATTAGAAAAGTATATTTTTCCACTATGAAATGTCCTCCAGAGCCAGGGAATTCAAGCAAAACTAGTCCTAATCCAAAGAACTAGGTGTTCAGACAGTTTTCCACCCAAACAAGGGAAACTTCAGCAGCAATTACAGGGCCTGCTATCTTGCAGGGATGACTCTGATGCCTGCCAATATATTTTGCTCTTAGCATATATTATATATGAGAGAGATTGTAAACACGCAAAAACTGGGAGTCTGCCTGATTTTTGTTGAATCTGATATTCAGACATGAGACTTTGCCATCCTGATTCATAAATGGAATAAAAAAAGAGACTAGACTTTTTATAGCTACTGTAATTTTAGCTCCAACCCTTCTTTTGGAAAAATCCTTTTTAGAGAAAATAATTGACTGATTATGGTTTTAAAAAATTATTTGGAAATGAGATCCTGATCCTGTTGTTGTGATCTGCCCATTTACAGTGACAGATCAGAACTTTACCCAACATAGTAAATGAGGATGTTAGATGTGTCAGTTCTTGAATAACTTTTCTGTTTAGAGGTGATATTTTTGTAGCATAACTACTAAAGTTCCTTTGCATATCTGGCTTCCCTTACATTGTGTTCGCCATTGAGCTGTAGAATAGAAAATTCCAATATTCATTATACTGTTGGCTGAAAGCTTAGGCATATTCCCTAAAATCATGGCCACTTGAAAGTCCAGTGCAACAGAAAGGGCTGTAACTGGTTCTTTGGAAAATGGCATATACAGCTCCTACACAAAGGTGCCAAACATTTCCCAATTTCTGTAACTTTGTGCTTCCTGTTCCCATGGAAACAAGTGGTGGATTGACAGAAATATGGTAACAGAGTTGTTTGCAAGTAACAGTGTATTATAAAATAGGAAGATCTACAAATACAGTGAATGAGTAAAGATTTTGGGTTTCGTTTTCTTATCCAAATTCTACCTTTATGCTAAATACGGACATTTTTGGAGTCTACTCGATTACTTACCCATAAGTTCACACCCTAATGTTCATACATCACTCTATTCTTTGAAATTCTCTAGTATCAGATATCAACGGAGACTGTGTGTGTTCCTGTTCTTAGATTGCAGTCCTGTGTAAGATACCAAACTGCCTTAGAATGAATTAAAGTGCCGAAGTGCTTTAACACGGTGCTGTAGACCACTGGTCTGATTTACTGAGCATATTTGGCTGAGTAATCCACTAGGTGGAACAAAAGGCAGACCTGTCCCAAAAGGTAAGTTTCAGATTAAAAATCAGTGATGCAGACGGATACATTGAGAAACTCAAAAAAACAAGGGAAAAAAAGAGTGGCTGACCTCACAAGGCAATAGTCTCAACACCGTAGCTCAACTGTTCTCGAGTTTTCATAATGATCAGAGAGAAGATAAAGTATTTTATGGATATTTGTGAGACACTGTTCTTACTTCAAAAGAGAAGGATTAAGTGAGTCGCATGGTTCCACACAGAAAATAAAGGTGAAAAATGTGATAACTTGTAGTCTTTCAGGCTCCCTGTTTTGTGTCCTGTTCACTGTAAGAGATCTCCAATTTCTCTAAGCATTTTCGTACCTAATAGAAAAGAAAAAGGAAAGGGAAAAAAATCACAGAAACATACCCTTTAAGTTACTTGATCAACATTTTTAAAACACAAGGAAACAAAATTCTTTTCCTTTGTAGGATTTTGACCTGAACAATGAGTTGAAAATGAATGTGTTAAATTTGCTGGAAGAAGTTTTGAGAGATCCAGACCTTCTACCACAAGAAAGGAAAGCTACTGCAAATATTTTGAGGTAAATGGGTTTTTAGTTATTTGCTGGATTCGTAAACTATATCCTGTTAAAAAGATATGGCAGTATACAGTATAGAAGTCACAAAATTTGTTCTTTATCTAGACTATTTAATTTTGCTGGATTATTATGTGCTTTATTAACTATAAAACAGACCAGATGTAGAATTCTTCGTCCAATAGCAAAATATGAACAGCTTTCGAATGAATTTGTAGTGATTGTGGTTAAAAATAAAGCAACATCACACAACAGGAGCCAAATAATAATTTAGGTATCAGCAGAATTAGCAACGCACAGTATTTGCAGTGTGCTAAAATTCTAGAATTTGGCAATTCTAGAAAACCATCAAATGTCAAATGGTATTTTAAATTTTGTTTATAAATATAGCTCTTCAGAACATTTGCGAGCCATTGGTTTGTTCTTTGTGCAATAGAGGAAAAAATGCCTCCCATTAAAAGTACAAAACCTTTTATTGGAGTATTCATGTCTCAGAAGTGAGCGATCTACCCTGCTAAGCCTAGTATGTCATGACACAGTAAGAAGACCATACTTGTTGTTCCTTTTGTGTTGACAGCTATGTCATTATTTTAGGATAAAATAAAAGGCTTTAAAGTTTCTGCATAGCAGCAGTATTGCTTACTTAGGGTTAAAACACCTCATTCTGCTCCTTAGGGATGATATTACGCAGTGGATTGTCTGATCATGCCAAGAGAGAGACAAATCTTTATATGCATATATTGGTGAGAATAATTCCTGATAGCGAGTGTGAGTCTTTTACAGCCAAGTGTTTGATTTTCACTTACATTATTTTACATTAATAAGTAGCAGTAAAGAATTAGGACTAGCCAGTAGGTAAAACAAGATACAATTTAAAAGCACAGATTAATATATGACACGCTGTGCTGGTATTTTTGTAAATATTCTCCTGGAAAAACAAGGGTGCAATCAGATAGTGTGTCTTGAATTTTCTAAGAACACTTGACAGGTTTTCCCATAAGATATTTATGTGAAAAGATGTCAGAAAAATGAGAGAAAATTGTACAGCTAAGTGGGGAAAAGTGAAATAAAGGATAAGAAACAAGTTCACATAGATAAGTTCTTAAAAGGAGTCCTTCATGTTGATGGAATTCTACTCAACTTTTTCATAAGTCTCTTTTTAACTATATTATGGCCATGTGCTAGTACTGAAAGTAAATATATATACATATATATATATATATTTCTTGTACATCCTTGGAAGAAACAGCAAGCGAGAAGCGCATAACATGGGAGAGAAAGCTAGTGCATATATCGTCGCATAATGGCTTTTAATAATATGCCTAATAGCAAAGGTTATGTCAAGTAGCTCCTAGTGAGGAAAATTGCCTCAAGACTTGCAACTTTTTTTTTTTTTTTTTTTTTAAAAAAAATATAAAAAAAAAAAAAAAGGTGGGCGGGGGGGGGGCGGGGGCGAAAGATACATATCTATTCCTGGCAGAGGAATGGGATAGATCCGTATCTTTTTAGACATAAAAGTTTATCAATTTAATGTAGAAACTATTAGCTATAACATCCAAATGTGGTACATCAATAATTACGTGGAATTGGGTAGTAATTTTGTGACTTATGTCCTTACGTGAGCATTTTTACTGTTACTGCATGAAATGGTATCTTTGTTTTTTCCATTCGTTGACTGAATGTTGTATATATGCTCCTTTTCTTCAAATTACAGTATGAAATCAAAGCCTTAGCTAACGGTGGTTATTAACAAGACTGCTTTACTAGCCTTATGTATGTTGACTATTTTCACAATATCTATGGAAACTGGGCAACTGGGTGGTGAGAAACCTCATGCAATTCAACAAGGCCAAGTGCAAGGTCCTGCACCTGGGGAGGAATAACCCCAGACACCAGTACAGGTTGGGGACCGACCTTCTGGAGAGCAGCTCTGCAGAGAGGGACCTGGGTGTCATGGTGGATGACAAGTTGACCATGAGGCAGCAGTGTGCCCTCGTGGCCAATTTAGGCTGCTTATTATTATTTATTTAGACTGTTCATAAGTTTTCAGACAGAAGGTGTTGCATAAGTATTACTTTCATAATTTAAATTGTTGTTAAGCTGTAGTTAATAGAACAATCAGGATGTGTAAGTTAAAGATGTTATCACATACAACTGCCTCAAGGTCTTAGGCTGAGCAAACTCTAATTTGAAGCTCTCTCCAGCTACACAGCGGGTGGCTGTTTGCTAGATATGTCAAATTTGTTAAGCTTCAGCTGGTTAGGAAAAATTAATTCTCCAGGGATCTGAACTGTGAGAAGAATAATATTGGATCAATTTCAGTTGTGGTCAAAAACCATTCAGTCAGGGTGAAATACAAAGATAGGTTGTGTATCTTACCCCTTTACTGAAAGGAGGAGCTCTGTTAAATCACCTCAGGAAAATGGGTGGTCTACCAATTAAGAGGAGTTTCTAATTTTTCAAAAAGCCCTGTCATAACGCTATATTTGCAACAAGGCTGTATGGTTAACTCAGAAAAGAAAATAGTAAAATTTCAGAGGTAATCTATAATTGAATGAACATCCGTGTGTCTGACTGTGTTGCAATAATTGTAGAATAGGAGTGACCATTCCTTTTACTCTTCCACAAACCTTCATTTTTATTATGTATTATTAAAATTGTGGTATACACAAGCTTAAAAGAGACATATCTCTTTGCCAATCCTAAGCAATGACCTGTTGTCCCATGTAAGGTTGTGAACACACACACTGGCTGATGCTGGAGGTGTAATATTGGGCACAATCTCATCTGATGGAGCAGCAAGACACGACTACTTCTGGCCCTCAGCTTGCTAGTGGATTCAGAGGTGGAACTCTTTTTCTGCCAGTCAGTCCTTACTATAGGTTTCCTACATTTCTGTTCTCGTAGGTGCTCTAAATTCTACAAAGGAGAGGAACTCAGAGCGAGCATAGGTATTCAGTATTTCTTCTTGCACGCGGCATCGTTGCACAGTCATAAAAATTTCCGGAACTTTCTGGAAAGTTCTGAGTTTCGAGCCTTTGTACAGGCATATTGCATTGACTATCTCCTTGAAGCTTGTTGAAAACTAATGTCTCTTTAGAAACAGCCTTTGTGTGTCTGCATGTATATGTGCATACAAATTTCTTGGGAAATCAGCCCCTTTCAAATCATCTTTGTTGGCAGAGATTAGAGGAGGAAAGGCAGGTTTTTATTCTAAAAATATTATGGTCAGCTTTGGGAAAGACTCAGTATAGAAACTGAATGGCAAAGGCAGTGCTTATGAGAGATGCTGAACTGCTTCCTGGCTCCTTTGTGATCGCACAGAGCAGCTGCACATGATGAGATTTTTTGTTCAATGGATTGACAAGGCAGGAAAGCTTGTTTTTATTCAGCATTTTTTTTCTGAAAGCCAGACAAGCCTCCTCAAGTAAGTTCTTTATGAGATTTTTTCAGCCCTATTTAATAAAATCTGAAATCCAGATAAAATTTCTAACACTGAGGCAGAAACAGGCTCCAAACACTGAACCATGAAGTTTTATAGTTCAAACTGTAGTGAATAACTTTGGCTCATGAATAGTCCCACCTGGGGAAAAAAATAAAGGGTTCAGGAAAGGTTTACTATTCCTTCTTCTTCGGAATATATGTAAATGAAATCCAAGGATTTGCAGAGGCATTTGATGTATGACCAATTTTCTGTCTCGTATGAGCTGTACTGTAGACAGTACATTTCAGACTATAGAACTGATACCAGCTTTTTGAGTATTTTATATATAGTAAGAGAATAAAGAGAGCTAGTTTGGTTCTTTTTTTTTTTTCCTACTAGAAATTACTTTTAATATTTGGAATGTTCAAGCATGAGGAATAGTTTAAATGAAAGAAACAGCTCTAAGGATAGCTGATAACTCTTAAGAATTTGAAAGTTATTTCAAATATAGTCACTTCATGTGTAAGGCTGATCCCAGAGGTGGTACTCCATTCAGTCCTCACTGTGAGGTGAACTGTTTCCTTACCGTTTCCTTTCTCCCATCCCTCTTTTCACTTGGATCTGAGCTTCTTTCCTAGCTTGCAGGAGGCCATTAAGGGAGTCTAGTGAGAACTGCTCAAGCAGAAGTGAGAAGCTGACTGCATCTTCCTTGTCTTCTATTGAAACAGTACCCTAAGGCCAACAACAGTGCAGACTGAAGAGGAAGCTACTACTGATGCTGTCAGAAAGTAGTTTTATCTAGTTCAGAGAAGTGTACTGCTCTCTGAACATATAAACTCAGATATATGGATAAAAAGAGAAACTCTTTCATAAGACTATTATGTTAGAGGAAAAGCACAGGATTCCTGTTTCAGTGAGAAATGCTAAATGAATTAAGGAAATATAAGACACATGCCATTATGATAGTATCAGGGAGCAAGAAGAAGTATTAGGAAACAGAGAGCATCAGGAAGCAATGGAAGCAGAGGTCAAGTACTTAGAGCCTTTTAAGTATCTTGTCTTTCCTATTTTATTCTGTATTAAGCGGGTACAGTCTTTTCTGTATCTAAGATAAAAGCCCCAGCCTATGTACATATAGGGAACTCAAAAACAAGTTTACAAGATTACTGGAGGTACTTGGGGGAGAAGTGCAAACTCTCTCTTTTTTATTGCCAGGAAAACACATGCTCTTATCGTGTGATGAGCATTATCTTTCTGCAGGCAGGCAGTCATGAGACCCAGCACAAAGTAAGCTGCTAAGGAAAGGCAGATTGCCAATCTATTTACAGTTACTGAGGCAGCACACTTCTCTGGAGAAGACACTGAGGGTTCTCCTGAAGAAAAAAAAACATGGAAGACTTTGCCCAGCATGCCTATTGGATATAAAATATTTCCAGTTCCCGTGAAGAAAAGGCCCTTTTGTGTGGATTTGACAGGCTGAAAATGAAGGCAAGGAGGAGGCTTAGATTCTTTGTGTATCTGCGTTTGGTTTTAACCTAGACCATCTCCAATTTGGCAAACCAAAAGGAAACAACAGCCCACAACAGAACAACCTAGTGAAATAAGTATTAACACTTCCTTCCCACCCACATAGCACAAACTCCATCCCTTACATTCACAGCTTAAGTGCCCGGGCAATATAATCCCCCTTTTTTTTCTTTTTTTTTTTTACCCTTTCCTCAGCTGGTACATGAAAAGTCTGTTTCTGCGGAGCACAAAAATAAATAATTGAAATGACCACAATAAAATATTCAGTGCAGCTGCTCTGCTTTCTGGCAGGATCAATACAGCTGTGTCCTCTGAGAACAATCACCTGAACTTTTCCTTGAAAATTCCACCGAGGGGTGTTCCCCAACTTCTGCAGAAAACCTACTTCAATGCATACCCATTTTTTTTGCAGTTTAATAGTTTAAATTAATGTATAAACTAAGTCTGTCTTGATGCAAATCAGTCCAGTGACTCCTTGCCCCGTCACTGGTGTTCTCTTTATACCCAGTCTTTTACGTTACTGTTATGTCTCCCTAAATCTTCTCTTTTCTTTGTTACATAAATCCAAACTATTCAAGCTTTTCTTCTAGTCTGTATTTTTCAAATCCTTTATGCTGCTTGTTTACTTGGAATCAGACCAGTTTGTATTTGTCATATTGTGGTGCTCCAACCAGACATAGCACTCCAGCTGAAATCCTAGGAATGTCAATGGAGCAGAGGTATAGATTACCTCTATGTTTACATAAACTATACTTGCATTGCAACCTGAGACCTCACTAGTCTTTTTTTCCTACAGCATTACATTATAACGTGAATTCCCAGAAATATTTTAGGACAGGACTCTCCCAGGACTTAGGGCTCACTAAGCTAAATGCTCAACGTTCAGAGCTTTCAGAGCAGGTTAAATGGCAAGCGGAAAATGAGGAAGTAAGGTCTTGGAATTATGTGCCAAGTTTCTGCATCTGACTGCATAGGATTTAGTGGAATATTGATTACTTCTGGTGGGTTTTCTTTTTGATATAGCACTCTGAAATAACCTTAATAATCACAGGCTTACTACAGAAGAATTGAAAGTATGTATTAACACTTGTATTACTGAAAGCAAAGCATATGCTGGCTACAAGTGAAATCTGCTAGCAGTTGGTTTTCCGTTTCCACGCTCAGTGCTGTTTGTGTGGGACAGAGAACAAGATAATGTAGTGCCCATAAAAAAAAGAAGACTGCTTCCAGAGAAGTGTTCTATTATCCATGCTTATTATGCTCTCTTGTCTTATGAAATGTCCTTTTTTTTTCCCCCCTCCAAATATTTCCCGGGGATATCTTATAATACAGAGCTTAAAACTTAGAGAAAAGCTTTCGGGACTTTTTTTTTTTTTTCCTGGTAGATTTTCTAGGATTTTTTTGCATTAAGAGAGCAAATATTTTTAATTATCATGATCTTTATGCTTTTGTAGTGTCAGATTAGTTCTTAAAAAGAGAATTTACATTTGTCCGACACATTGCTCATCACTGGAGTCAAAGATGGATAGATGCAGAAACATGTAATCAGAAGACAGTAATTACCAAATTAACGCAATGCTGTCATTGTACTGTCATTGACCATTCTTCAGTATATGCTGTTCTTAGAGCCTTGTTTTAAGCCTCCAAGAGCAGTATTTTAGCTTACATGACTGACATTATCATTTTATACTTATTATTTAAAAATCCAAATCAGTTTTTAGCAAAAAAGTTCTCTTTTCTCCTTACTTCTTCAACTTAAATTAAATCTTAGAATTTAATTTAGATGAGCATGATTGCCAAACTGTGAGATGATTTTCTTATAACCGTTGATATTATTCATACAGGATGTTCTGTCACTTCTTTTCCCAGGGCCCTATCTCAGGATGATCAAGATGATACCCACTTAAAAATAGAGGATATCATTCAGATGGTAAGTTCATCTTTAAATTTATATGTAAATATTTCTATAGATTTGTGGTATGTTTATGTCGCTAAGGTGTACCACAGCTGCAGCTTTGTGACTGTGAAAATACAGGAATACTGTTGTTTTATAATAGCAATGCACATTCAGTTTAGAGAAAATAAGAATTTGGAGCCCATGTCGAAGAATGAAAGAAGAATGAGTCAAAATTTTAGAATTTGATTTTAAATCATAATGAAAAAAGTCGGCAAGACATGAATCTTTATGTCAGAGAGTGTCTGCCATCCCTGCACAGTAAAGCAGCCATCAGAGCAATAGTTGCTCTTCATTGACAAGGCCCATCACCTCAAGTGAGTTAGAGTAATCCAAAGAAGGGTGGACAATGAACTACATAAAGGGTGTTTATGTAGTAGATAATGTAGAATACAAAAACTTTATATACATGTGTATTCATAACTTATTATAAATTACGTGCATGTTTTTCTGCAAATTTCCAGACTTTCTCCTTAATTCTTATTCCTTTGCAACAAACAAGTTAATTACAATTCTGTGTTGAAAGTGCATATGAAGTTCTTAATACCTTGTACTTTGAAATGTTCTTTGATATTAAGAGATATCATTAAGTCTTCCTATTTTTTGCAGTCAGAATGTCCAAAACCAGAATGCTTTGAGACTTTGTCAGCCATGGAGCTTGCAGAGCAAATAACTCTTTTAGATCACATAGTTTTCAGAAGCATACCCTATGAGTAAGTGTTCTCCTACGATTGATTGAAGTGAGTACTTTAGTTGAGTTACTGACTGGAAGTTTTAGCCACTATGCTAATTTATGTTATTGACGTTCAGGCAAAATGGTTTGCATACAAAGCACAATAATGTCCTTCGGCTACTTTTTTAATTGCTTGTGATCCTTCATAATCTGGCCATGTTTTGAAAGACTGAGTTCATTCAGAAAGTTGCCAAAAAAAAAAAAAATCATGATCTAAGGCTCTGGGCTAGTGATGGGTGAACATAGTAGGGAAGTGGTCTCTGAAGAGGGAGTGTCAAATCAACTTCATTTGTACAGAAGTTTGCCATTAATATAACTGTGTAAGCTGACAGAAACAATTTAAAATAAGGTCACAACACTGAAAAATAAGACAGGGAAACTGGGGAAAGGGATGCAGCAAAGTTCTGTACAACATTTACTGCTTTGGACAGCATTAGTAATGGTAGAGTGAAAATTTGGAGTTAGTGTATAACTCTATTATTAGTTTCTAAAAGAAGAAAGTTTACTTGAAAACTACTTAGGCCACAGTTACAGAGTCTCTTTGTCCTGTGCTTATTAGTGACATTTTTGTTTGTTTGCCCTCAATATTTAGAGAGTTTCTTGGTCAAGGCTGGATGAAACTAGATAAAAATGAGAGAACACCATATATTATGAAAACTAGTCAACACTTTAATGATGTAAGTACTCACAGAAATCTAGATTGCCTTTTAGACATTCTTGACACTTGCTATGACCTCTGGAATGTAAATGTCTTTTTGTACAATGTGATACAATTTATTACCTAGTAGTACCTGAATGTTACAACATTTTTGTGACTGACCTTTTAAATCAAAGTGTATAAAGATTCTCATTTTATGAATTGCCGCTTATCAATTCAATGGCAATTTAATAGACTAGAACTTTCAAGCTGCATTAAAATGACTTGCTGCTTACAGAAGAAATTGAGTTCTTCAGAGACTAAATGTATAAAGTGTATTTTGTTTAATGAATGCCCTTTGTTTGCTCTTTACTCATTTTACTTAGATTTTGTTGAGAGACTCTATAGTCAGTGTTAGTGCTGTTGACTTGGAGACATTCCCCAGTGAATCTGAATACCCTTTTTATATCGTAATTCTGTCTCACTGCCCTGCAACACTGTTCTCAACATACTCTTTCTGGTTTTATTAAAAGCCATAAATTCTGCTGTGTGTTATTAGTGTTGTTTTCCGCTTTGTTCATTAAATAATGATGTTTTGAAAGTGTTTATGTTTAAACATCATACACTACTTCTTCTTTATTTGGCCAGATGAGTAACCTTGTTGCCTCCCAAATTATGAATTATGCCGATGTCAGCTCCCGGGCTAACTCAATTGAGAAGTGGGTGGCAGTAGCAGATATCTGTAGGTGTATGCACAATTATAATGGTGTGTTAGAAATCACATCAGCCTTGAACAGAAGTGCAATCTACAGACTGAAGAAAACATGGGCAAAAGTATCCAAACAGGTAAGAAAAATGTGATGATTACTGATGTAGATTTCATTGATAAGCGTGTTGTCCAGGGATAAAGGTGTTGAGATACATATTCTTCCCATAAATAGTTCTACTTTGAAAATACTCTATTTGTTGACAGCATCAAATGCTGCTGGCATTTCACATCAAGGTATTTTGTATTAAATTTATCTATTTTTTCTTTATCATTAATTAAATATTAGCAAGAACAAACTGAATTGAGTGAAAGGAGGAGTATCTAAGACTAAGGCCTGAGCTTAAAATATTAAAATATCTGAGGAAAAAAAAAAAGTTACTAATTAGATACATTTAGAACATTTAAGTAGTGGTGGGTTTTGTTAACTGTCGTCACCACAGGAGCTTGAAGCCTTATTCTCCTTTCTGTGCAGCAAGTCAGTATGGAGATAAGCCCTTCCTCCCACGGTGCTGAGTTCTTTGTCGACCAGTAAGAAACCTTAGATAGCCAGACCTCCTTCTCACTTAGGTTCTGAGTTTAAATGCAGTGCATATCTCCTCTTATTCCTTGCCTTGCACCTGAGGCTGTCAGCAGCATGGTTGAGGCTGCCGGGAGGGTTTCCAACAACAACAACAACAAAAAATCCTGTTTGCATAGTTGAAGACTATCCAATCGTTTATGTTCTGTGTTTGAAACGGTTATGAAGGAACTGTTTAAAAGATACAAATTTCAGCTATCATTTAAAAATATATGAATATTTTAGTAAGGTTAGGATAATAGAGCAATGGGGCCAGTAGGACAGAACCAGTCACTTGTAATGTAGGCAGTGACTACATTACTGTAGTAGTCACTGTGGCCGATTGGAAGATGTCAGTGTATCGCTTTTAGAGCAGCAGGAACGTGGGCTTCTATCACTTCATTTCCTCTCTGGCTCTTCCTGCAGCTTCAGTGTTTGCAAGGTGCTTAGAGAAATGAAATCAGCTCAGAATACATTCTGAGGCACTGCATTCTCTAGTCAGCTTATCCTCAGGTGTTTTATAGCTGGTGCTAAGCGAATTACATCTTTTAAAGTATGTAATCCCAACCATTCAGGTGCAATAGCAATGACATTTGTAATATGCTCTCTTACTAGACAAAAGCTCTCATGGACAAGCTTCAGAAGACTGTATCCTCTGAAGGAAGATTTAAAAATCTTAGAGAAACACTGAAAAAGTATGCTTCCGTACATAATACAATTGTGTTGTGTTATGAACTAGTACATGTTTAAGATGAGTTGGCTTTGAGTAAGCTTTAGTAACTAATATAATCTTAGATAATATTACTCAATAATTTTTATGGTCTAGTCTTATTCTATTTGTGGTTGCTGTTTTGCTGAATAACCTGTGATTTAGTACCTCTGACAAATAAGTGTAATTCTGGAGAATTACTGAAACAAATTAAACTATTATTCCGTGTGAAATATTTCCAGTTGGGGGTTTTACTTACACAGATAAACTTAGTAAATGTAGGGCCAGGTTTATAGCTAACAGTTTATATTCAAAAACATCTTGAGAGTTCAGTTTAATGATTCTGTAGAATTATTGTTCCAAATAAAAAATATAGAATTTAAGAATATCCATGCATTAGATCAAAACTTTCTAAAAAAAAAAAAAAAAGGATAAAACTACTTTAATAATAAAGAGGATATGAGAGCTATAGAAATACTAGTTTGTAAATTTAGTCATAGTCACATATGCCAATTTCTTGTCCTACAGTTGTAACCCACCTGCAGTTCCTTACCTTGGAATGTACTTGACAGATCTAGCATTTATTGAAGAAGGAACACCAAACTTCACTGAAGAAGGCCTTGTCAATTTTTCCAAAATGAGAATGGTAGTTTTCATTTTTTTTACATGCTTTCCGCACAGGTGCTTAATTACATGACTTAGTGACTGATTTAATTACAATTGTTTTGAATTTATCTTCTAAGACTTGCAAATACATTTGCATCATACAAGATACACAGTTATTCGAAAGCAATTACTTGAACCCATTCTTCTATCACCACCTACTGGTAAGCTGGGGAATTTTAAAGTGCGAATTTTGCATTCAGTTTTTTGAAAAGTCACGGAGACTAAAAGCAACTGCCCTAGGCTCGTGAAGGAGCAACAAGAGTTTTATTGAGAATGAAAATTCAAGGAATGATTCACGAGACAGTACTGACAGTCTTTTTCAGTTGTATTAGGTACTATGTAAAAAAGCATTTTAAAGATGATTTTCTTCAAATATAATGTTGTACAACTCTTAATAGAGAGAAGCATGGAAGCTGCTTATCTTGGTCTAAAGTTCTTTCTCAAGACTACACATTGAAACAGTCACTCAAGGAAAAGAGAAAAGTGGCTTTGAGGAGAAAGACAGGAGAGCGCCTGCTTGAGATTGCCTCAGTTGAGGCCACTTTAGGAAAGTGAAACCATTTGAAGCAGTTAGGAGATAATCGGTTCCTGTCCCTTCCTTCATCCCAGGAAACATTGCATAATTTGGTGCAAAATTCTTGGCTTACGTGGTCTAATTGAACTCAAAATGCATTGGTACTTACTTAAGTGCATTCATTCTTTTGATAGATCTCGCATATTATCAGGGAAATACGCCAGTTCCAGCAGACCTCCTACCGCATAGAGTATCAGCAGAAGGTAAGGCTCTTCTTGCAATCTGTTTCGTATTACTGAAATGAAAGCTGCTGCAGCAAAATTAGGTGCAAGATGCACCTAGGTGCAGCCATTATTAGAACTGAAAAATAATGCATTCTGCACAGAGACAGAGAGGGCAGACTGAAATGTGCTCACACACTTTTGTATTATAAGAGCCTGATGGTAGAAATTGTTTTCTCAGTGCAGTATGTAGAAGCATTTTTTTCCCTTCTCTGGAAGCTCTCTTGGAATTTGAACCAATGTGACTGTGGTCTATAAGGGATTGAGTCCCATGGGAAATGTGCACTCCCTGCTGAGGTTGGAGCATAGTTCCACAGGAGACGCCAAATACTGGGATTAGGGGAGAGGAGATGGCTCAAGCCTCAGCTGATGCTGTGTGCATCCTGCAAGTCTTTTCCCCTTATCCTTTATGGGAGTTGTGGGAATTTGTACCTTGAAAGAAAAAAAATCTTTTCATTCTGGGGTCTAGAAGAGCAACATGGGCCTAGGTAACTTAGCTAAGGTTTTGCCCTTGCCTGAGGGACTTTATTTGGTTCCTAGGACACTACTGGAATTCATTTTTACATCATTCAAATGAGCTTTTTCTGTTTTTCTGAGAAAACACAACTTGAGAGGATCTCAAACATCCTCTGCAATGGGCTGAGAGGGGAGACAGGAAAGCTAAGCAATTTACTTGAAAATAGTATACTGTCCATTCAGCTGTGTTTTATGCGCTGCAGGTCACTCACTATTTACTTGACAAGACACTCATCATAGATGAAGATACTCTGTATGAACTCTCCCTAAAGATTGAACCCCGACTCCCCGCCTGAAGAACCAGCTTTGCCTCAGAGTCTACAGAAGGCTTTAGAATAATGAACAAAGTTATGCATGCCAAGACCTAAAGACATCAAGGGAAAAATTGAGAAGAATGCAAGCTCTCTTTTCCAGTGAGAGACACAGAGCCTCACAGCATTACCCTCTCAGGCAAGGAAAAACAGCTCTGGGAGGTGGAAGATAAAGATGCTTCACGTCTGGGTTAAATGATTACTGCTTTGCAGTGATAATGATTTGCAATAGGGAGTAAGCATCTAATTGAAAACAGGAGGCTTTCATGTGCACAGGTACTCACTGTAGTCATCTTAATGGGACCAATTAAGGGGATAGATGTAAAAGGTAGTACCATATTCAGTTCTGTTAAGATGAATGGGCAAAATGAGGTAGCACTGATGAGATTTGAGTTGATTGCTAATTGTGCATTCACTGAGGCAGTAGTGGTAGTGGTGTCCTCATATCATGTTATAATTCTGAAAAAAAATAGGATCTTGAGTCATCTGTTAGCCTGGAGAGGCACCAGGGTAACTTCAGATCTATAATCAAAGCATTTGTTATATAGTTTATGCTTCCCTTTATAAAATGTTACCTTTTCTAAGATAACAGATTTCACAGATAAATGAACTAATCTTTGTAAATACTTTTCATTAATATGCAATGAGAATATTTACAGCATGGAAAGTAAGTGAACCATAGTTGAATAGTTGTAAATAGTTACCAACCTTGCAAGCTTCAGATGGGAAATAACGACATAAGGAGCTGTTTCTCATACTCAAGGAATCTGAATGTAAAGTGAATGGGATGGTTACTCATGTTGCACACAGCCCTGGAAAAGGCACTTTAATTTCCTGCACCTGCAGCTTCCCTGAAAAGTCAGGCTACAAAGCACTTTCTGGACACACTGTTGAGAGGAAATTAATTCTGGTCTGGCAGTGGGTAGTGATCAGCAATGAACACTAGGAGTCAGGATGACTGTTTCATTTTACATGAAATTAATGGTTTAGAAAATGTCTGGGTTTTGCTCAGTCATTCAGCACTGCCTCAGCTGTCGTACACCAGGACAAACTTTGAATGTGTGCAAACACAAACTTTAAATTTTTATTTGAACTAGTAATTAGCATTTGCATTGGAACATATGCTTAAGAAAATGTTCTGCTTGTAACTGTTATAAAGCCTATGCTTTTGTGAGAAACCAGGTATATAGATTTCATTTCTAGAGCTAGTTAGTACTTCGTAGAATTTCCTGATCAAGGGTTGTAGCTGCATGGAAAATGAGCTCAAATGCATGCTATAAAGTACATCGTAAAATAAAATGCAGGTATTAGCACTGTTGAATAACTTGGCTGGAAAAGTGACCTTACTTTTCCAATGATAATCAGCCAGCTGAAGAAATAGGGCTATATCACTGTTTACCTCCCTTAAATCTCTCAGGGAGATAGGGGTTTAACACAGATTGTGACCTGGGCCTCTTTGATCTGACATTTCTTACCACAGTCATGATGCTTCTTAGTGCTAACAAGGAAAAATGAATCTGCCTGGCTTGTGGTTTTTGTCTTTCTTCGCACTTTAATTACATTGCTAGCCCAGCCAAGAGTTGCACAGTAAATTCCATTTGTTCTGTCCAAGTGTAAATGCTAGCATTCTTAAATGCACCTTAGCAATTGTAAATTTCATTAAGGTTCCTCATCACAAGGACTATCTGTTTGTAAATAAATGCATGGGTAAATTTCACAGATACTGGAAAATTCCTCAATTAAAAAAGCAGACAGCAACCAAAAAGGAAATTCCAGAAACATTTTAAATAGTACTAATTAATACTGCAGAAGTGGATATGGCAAATATTATTTATGAGAGCTTTTAATTTTCAGAAACTTGCTTGTTCTTTTCATTGTTAAATGCCAGGAAGCTGATCGCATCCTGGTGCATGATTAAAGAGAAAGCATGGTGTATTTGTATCACAGAACCAACTTACTGTGTAATTTCTGTACAAAAACTGTCAGATGCATAAAATGCATTAAGATCATGAAGAAATGGAGAAAAAAAAAGGTCCAAAAAGTGAGTTCTTATCTTGGTTTTATTGTTTTGCTGTTAACAACAACAACAACAAAATGTAGAACAGCTGTAAATGTCTTAACTGGCATCTCTGTTGTATGCTATTAACTGCTGCTTTATCTTCCTGTATCCCATTTTACCAAACTTCCTTGCATTTCTTAGGGTTACAGGATACAGTTCTTCATCTTACTAATTACATAGGTAGTTTGTTGGTTTGTACTTTGTGTGCGCATACTGGTTCTTCAGAGTTTCAAAACATTCAGTGCATTAGTTAACCCTTGTAAGGGTTGTAGGGGTAATGCTGGGCTCTTGCTACTGTGTTACTGATGGAGAGGTGGAAAGACTAAAGATGATGATTGTTTTTTTTCAAATGTGCTGTATATTTCTATTTAAAACAGTAGACAGTGTGGTGGTTCAGCCCTTCAGGGAAAGCATACCTGTTTTTATGCCAAAAGTTACATTGACTCTGTGCAGAATTTGTGTTAGAATTGCCAGTGTAACTAGATACCTCGTGATCGGAACGATGACAACAACAAAATGCTGTGGCCACACTCACCTGCGTGGTTTGCTGCGTGGTGACTGTCGTATTAATCTGTTTGGGACATCACTGGACATGCTAATAACGGGATCAGAGTTGCCTTCACACCGTCTCACCCTTATTAGACTCCTCAGCCCTGATGAATCTCAACGGTGTTGGCTGTGGCTGTCCATCGATGAGTGGTCCAAGCCCATGACTAGTCACAAAAGGGAAGAAAATAAAACTCTTGAAGTTACAGTTGCAGTAAGTCTTGTGCCCCTTTCTGTCAGCCAGTCCTGTAACATGGAAACACGCAGGTCAATAGTGAGTTATTCTGCGGATCAGTGAAAAGTAAGAAAAACACCTATGATGTCCTCTCTGTTTTCCAACTTCTTAATATTGCTCGTTGAGTTTTAGGATAAAAAGGAACCTAACTCTTTAAATGAAGGTATTTATTAACTTCGATCACGTTGGTTTTGATTTCAGGACATGTTAATTTTGTTAAGTTTTTCTTTCCTAAGGGTTTTTTTTAAAAAAAAAAAAAAAATTTTGATTTATATGGATATTCAGTCTTTCCTTCTTTCACTGCCATCAACCACATTAAACATAGATTTGTGATTTAAAAATCTTACTGATAGAGACATTTAAATCTAGTCAAAATTGTTGTTAAAGGCCAAATTCTTCAGTCCTCTTTTTGATAATACCTCGGGCTTCACTTTCCATAAAGTTTACTTATGGAAAGCTTTCCATAAGTAAAGACTTGGGGATTTTGCTCTGAACTAGTTGCCTGTCGCAGGTTTTGCTTCCAAAGGTCAAATGTCTCTGTATGATGTTTCATGTCAACATGCTGCTCACCTATGACTGTTTTGTTGTACTTCTGTAATAGTCTTCAAAATTTTATTCTTTAGGTGAACAGATGTGCGTTTATTCGAGAGATGTACTTATATCTAACTCATTGCTCTAGTGCACTTCCAGATGTTTTTTGCATGTGTTGTAACTTATCTTTTGACCTGAGGTTATTGCTTTGTATTGCTTGTAAGGCATATCAGGCAGGGTGTTATGCCTGTATGCTAATTAAACTTTTTATTTCTGAATTTCAAGAATTCTTATTGCTTCTATTTATTTTTTATCAAACGATGGTGAGGAAATGTTGGATCTGTAGCCCACTCTTTCTGAATTATTGAGTCTTTTAGACAAGCATGGGAGCAAAGGGAAAAGCTATTAACAGAGAAGGCAAAAGAAGAGAAAGTTCTGGTTGCTGCTAATGTTAGAGAATAGTTAATTCCTAGATTTTATCCTTTACTCATTTATGCTGCTTCTGTGGGCTTGAAACTTCTGTGGGCAACACGGGAATCAGGGCTGATTTGTATTTGAAGTAAAAAATAAAGCCTTCTTGATACACAAATAGAAATGCTGAGATCCACTGCGAAGTGTACGAAATAAATTCCTAAATAAGACAGATCAAACAGAACTTGGTACACAGTTCATTCTTCTTGGTGGTCCAAAAATTATGCTAAGAAAAGCTTGTAGGAAGTTACAAAAAGGTAAACACTATTTCATAAGGTGTTTAATGACTTCCTATTTCAACAGAGTATGTATTTAAACAAGAAGCAAAGATTACACCAAAAGAGAGAATTAATGTTGTACCTAACTCTTTTGTTGCCCTTTTTTTTTTTTTTTTTTGTCTATATACCCCTAGCCCTTTCCTGGCTGGTATTCTATTCCAGATTAAAAATAATAATAATAATATACTTTGCTCATTTGCCTTCCTATATCATTCTTTGGTAAGAATTAAGAACCAATACTTATGGATTCATGCATATACCATTTTTTTCTTATTCTCTTCACAGTTGCTTTCTTTGGTTTATCAACTTCAAAGGCAGTTCAGTAACTCTAGGACTCTCTGCCCTTAAAGGTGGTGGGATGAATGTCCTTCCAATGAAGCTAGTTCATGTTTTTAATAAAAAAAACAGCCAAGTAAGTACAGAAAACATTTTAGATTAGTAAGTATGATACATCCCTGCTCTCCTGATAGGAAGACAAAGCACACCTAGGTAAAATACCTTGCACATTTATACAAAGGTTTAAGGCTACAAAAGCAGATCTCCAGCTTTTGTTAAATGCTTTAAGCATTAAGTTTACTACTTTCCTTTGTTGAAGAGGTTAAGTTTTAAGATGATATAAAGGTGCCAGCTTGTTTGATTTTTATTACCAAGAATGAATATACTTTAAGCAAATAAACAGTAATAGCACCAGGTCTGCAAAGGGGTGACATGTCAGAACCTCTCTGGTGTTTTGTCAGTCACATTTTCTGCATTTTTTTTCACTTTTTCGTATGTCACATAAATGAAACAGACTGAGAAAGGAACTTTTGAAGTTTGTATTTCTTTTCTTTGGGGAAAAAAAGCAACCTACCTTACAAGCTGTTTCATATAAAAGTACTGGCTATTGCAGGATGGTTTTCTCTTCAAGTTGTTTTCCCATACTTTTACCATATTTTTAACCATATTATATAAGGCAGTCGACCAGCTTAATCTTTCTTCTAATGCCGTCATCATGGACCCCTTTTTAACAAGTATTTAGCAGAATAATTTTGTTGCAAGAAAGCAACCACAAAACAGTAGATTCACTGAAATAAGCAGATCTCCTTGCAGGAAAGCTGACAGCAGACAGCTGTTTTTAATCTTGTTTATGAGGAAAGAGAGGGAAGCTGGCTGGAACATGCTGTTTGAAGTCTTCCACTTTGTGAAGAGAAAATTGAAATCAGTCTTGATTGATTATACAAAGGTAATGACCAAGACTGGTTAAGACTGCCTGGAAAATTGTTCAATTCTGTTGGTCCTATCCATGTGTAACCCAGGAGAGGCACATTTGAAAAAGGCAGATCTCTCCTTGAAATTTCCCCTTAGTAAGGGCACTGGAAAAAATGCCAGTGTTCATTACAATTCTGTGACAGAACTCACCCTGCATATATGGGGTGGTAAGTGTAGTAGTAGAAGCTGTTTTAAGTTTGTTTTCCTAGAAGCAGCAACTCTGCTTTGTAAGCAGCTTTGAAATATGCTGTATTGGTGCACATGGTGTGCAGATGCCTAGCTAGATGGGTCAGAAACAAAGTAGTATCTTTGCTTATTTCTGAGGGTTTGTGTTCTCTCCTGCTACTGTCCAATGGAATCTCTTAATTTATCCAGACTGGGAACTGTGAGGTTTTTTGTGTGTGTGTTTTGTTTGTTTGTTTTTCATTCTACATCCTAGATTTTCGTAGAATCATAGAATTGTTAAGCTTGGAAGGAACCTCTGGAGGTCATCTAGTTCAATCCCCCTGCACCTCCGGGGTCACCTAGCGTACATGCACAGGACTCCGTCCCAGTCAGCTTGGAAGATCTCCAGAAAGGGAGATTCTACAACCTTTCTGGGCAACCTGTTCCAGTGCTCTGTCACTCTCACTGTTAAAAAAAAAATTCCTTGAGTTCCTGTAGAACTTTTGGTGTTTCAGTTTGTGGTCATTACTTCTAGTTCTGTTAGTGGCCACCCCTGAAAAGAGGCCCCATCCTCCTCACTGCCTCCCTTGAGGTACTTATAGACACTGATTAGATCCCCTCTCAGCCTTCTCTTCTCCAGGCTGAACAGGCCCAGCCCCCTCAGCCTCTCCTCA
>NW_010576432.1:141359-175659 GCF_000705375.1 Tinamus guttatus | reverse complement strand
GTGTTGTCCTTCCAGTTGATGTCAGGGTGGTTGAAGTCCCCCATGAGAAGCAGGGCCTGAGACCATGAGGCTATTTCCAGCTGTCTGTAGAAGGCCTCATCAACCTCCCTGTCCTGGTCAGGTGGCCTGTAGCAGACACCCACCACAGTGTCTCCCAGATTAGCCTGCCCTCTAACCTTACCCACAGGCTCTCAACTCGCTCATCACCCACCCCCAGGTTGAGCTCCATGCATTCCAGTTGCTCTCTCACATAAAGAGCAACTCCACCACCTCGCCTTCCCAGCCTGTCCTTCCTAAAGAGCACACAGCCTTCCATGGCAGCGCTCCAGTCGTGTGAGCTATCCCACCTCTGTAATTCCAATAAGATCATGATGCCGGGACTACACACAGATCTCCAGTTCCTCCTGTTTATTTCCCACTCTATGTGCACTGGTGTACAGGCATTTCAGGGAAGTAATCGAGCCTGCAGGTTTCCTGGGAGGGATGAAAGAAGACCCTCTATAAGCATCTCACTTCACCACTACCATACTCCTGTAGGATGCCTTCTGGCTTTGGCTGCCGTGACTGCCCTGTCCATGTAACATTCCCCATCCCCCTTCATGCTTAGTTTAAAGCTCCCCTAACCAGACTGGCCAAACTTTTGGCAGATGCACGTTCCCCTCTTGCTGCGGTGGCTCTCATCATTCCCCACACACTGGTGGTCATCAGAGTCCCATGGTCACAGAAACTGGAACCCTGTTGCCAAGACCAGCGGCGCATCCAGTTGTTAACCTGTAATACCCGCCTTTTCCTCCTCATACCCATTTCCCTCATTGGCAGGATATTTTTAATCAGTTGCAGCATTAATCATTGCTGTTTTATGAGGAAATTAGTAAAATCTTTTCCTGGTGTTATTTTCCATTTGGGAACCAATGATGTTTCTTCAAAAACAACCCTTCACTGTATTATTCAATGTTGGTTTTCAAGAATCTCAAGAATTAAAGACCCATTGAGCTTGAGCACCACTGATTTCCACAAATCTGTGGGCTTCTAAGGATGGGCTGGATATTAGCCGTCTGCAACCCTAAGATACCAGAGCTCTGATTCCAGCAACAGGAGTGCTAGGGCTTGGGCTGACTGGCTTGTGAGCTCTTTGAACAACGACTGGTTCCCTATTTTCCTAATTTGATGCATGTGATAAGTAATAACAGTAACTAGTGTTATCATTTCTTTAATTACTAGTAAGTTATTTTCCATATATGGAACTTCATCTTTATAAATTTTTAATTGACACAAACATGTCAATTAGAAAGGCCTCTCCTAAAACAAAGTGACCTTAGCTGCAGTCTGCATAGGTTACTTCCCTGTTCAAGAGCATCCACAACAAATCCTAATGAGGCCAAAATTATTGCTGAGTTGTAGCTGAACTCCCTGTGCAGGGACAGATGGCACTAATATGAATAGCAATTGAATTAACACTCAGCTACTACTACCTTCCCAGAAAAAAGCACTGAAAACAAGGGAGCATTTAATTGGGATGCTTGACATAAATATTAGGTTAGATTGAGATGAAAATAGGGCATCTTAACATTCCAACTGTTTCTGTAGCTGAGTTCCTTAGCAAAAAAATCAAAGAACAGTTGTTAGGCCAAGTTATTTTTCATGTGATAATGCTATGTTCTTCAGCAATCAGAAGGGAACATGCTAACACCATTTGCAAGGTGTTTGTGATGTTAGTTAGCAGACTGAGTTTTATGTGCCTCTTCTGTTCTTGCAGGCTCTGATCTGGCAAATAACTTAACCATCCACTTAATTGTAAGTCAGCAAGGCATTTAAGATCATGGTCTCATCAAAGTAATTTAAATTAAGGTCTTTCTGCATTCAGGGACTTTATGAAAAAAAATATGTTTTTTAGTCAAAAATTTAAAAAGAGTTGCTGAACTGCAGCCTGACTGTGGGGACTAAAAAAGCTGACAGCCAGCATAGATGTTAGTACCCAAAGCTCTGCATCTAATGCAGAATGGGGTCCTCCTATCTGAAGAAAAAGATAAAATCATAAAGTAGCTCTTACTGAGGATGAAAACAAAATCTGGCTTCTGTTTGCTTTGCTGATTCCTAATGGGGCAGATTTGTTTCATACTGCTGCTGTGCTCGTATTTTTGTACTCCTTTTACCTCACAGAGGTCCTTGGTTGGCTTTTTTGGATCAAAACCAAAAATGTAGCATTGGGTTGATAAAAAACAGGTGCAGTAAAGAGGGGGTGCTGCAAATACAGGGTAGTCCAGCTCGATTGCTTCGAGGTGGCTGTTTTGGTTTTAATTATGGTGGGTATGCATGACTCCTTCATTAATCTAAACAAGTCATGATACTTTGGGGCAGATGTATTTATGTTTTGCAGTTACACAAATGTGCGATTGGGGGTTAAGAGATTGCCAGAAATAACTCAAGGAATCCTAAATATACAAAAGAAAAATGGTTTTAAAATCTTCAGTTTTTAAAAGCTGCTCAGTATTTGCCTCCGTGCTCTTCTGTTAGCCATGATAAATCTTCAGCTTCAGTGGGAGCAGAGCTGGGGAATAAAATTAGGAATTCTTTTGGCACTCCCACCCAATGCCTGTTATTTCTTCAGTACTTTCCTGTTATAGTCATAGTA
Source organism: Tinamus guttatus (assembly GCF_000705375.1). The sequence continues at coordinate 173,027 of NW_010576432.1, read as the reverse complement.
CTCTACTGTGAAGCCACAGAAACTACCCCGGCAGGGGATTTGTGTCAACACCTTCTACATGCCATGTTTCCGGACGCTGCATTGCATGGAGTCAGAAACATTTCTAGTGAATGAAAAGGGAAGAAAAAACATTGTCCTGTGGCCATCTCACCTTATTCTCCTGCCAGCTACATCCAGGTTGATGCTCTGACCAGCTTCCATGGGCAGTGGGTGCAGGTGGATTTCTCCTGCTCTTCAGTGTCTCCAAGAGCTTCGCTCGTGACCTTTCTCTCTCGGCTGTCACCACTGGGCCTCTGGGGTGAAGCCGTGCAGAGGCAGCTCGTTGCAGTTAAGCATCTGCTCAATGCTTTACTGATGCAATCTCTTTCCCCTTGAGAGGGATTTGAATGATGATGTTGCTACCACCCAGCTGTTAAGTGCCCTCCTTCTGCCACATCCTCCGTGTGTCTTCAAGGACACCCTTGTGTGAGCAAATGTCATTGATGTAACTGAGTGAAATAGGATTGGCCACGGCAGCAATTACTCTCCTTCCCCCACCTCCTTCCACCTCTCATATTACCTGGCCTCCTGTCAGCACACCAACTTGTTATTCCCCTTCCACCGTAGGCTCGCTGCAGGCAGCAGGACGTGTCTACTTTCTGCTTCAAGGTCAGTCTAACTAACTCGATTCCTTATCTTGCCTCAAATGGTGGCCTTTCAAATGGGAAGCTTGTTAAAAATACACTCAACATGCCACAGGATCTGGTGTAGTTTGGTTATTATTTGCTTAACTCCTTGGTGGACAAAGCACAGGAAACTGGGAGCCCCCTGTGCAGCTGCTTCAAATGTTGACCCTTAAATGACAGTATAAATAAAGGAAAACTAAGTTTCTGGGCAGATGTGTTTGTTACAACAGGTAAGAGAAATGATCTCTAATTGGGGAGTTACTTGTGAGTTAGAGAGGTTGTAGCTCTCTGCACTGTTGAGATGAGTTTGTTGTATTATAGTATCGGATTGATTCAGAAGGGCAAGTACTCGAAATGCCTTCGACTGGCATTGGTAGGAAAACGTGGGGGTCTAAATCTTGCAAGGTCAGATGCAGTGGGCCCATCTTCAGCTGCTAGAAAATAAAAAGCAGTGTCGTGCTAAGACTAGTTTGATGACCTGTTAACAATCAGACTTCTCCATATCTTCTCCTTTCATAGTAAGGAGTTTGCAACTTTTGTTTTGCTTGTTTTTTAGGAGAGAGTTAGATTTTTTTTTTTATATACCCATGCACTGACCTATGGCATTCTGAAGGGTAAGAAAGTGAATCTTAGTTTCATTTATTCTGCCTTGAAATGGTCCATGCTGCAATTAAGGCATAGTTAGCAATGTCTGCATTAACATTATGTCTGCATTCTGAAGATTTTTATCTTAAATCCAGATCGGTGAAAAGGTTGGAAAGTTTCTCATCTTGCTCTGGCTGAGCTATGAGAAGCTGGAAAAGATAACCAATATTGCTTTATGAGAGGTAATGCTTTATTTTGCATCTTATCCTCTAACCTTGTAGCGTAATATGGCAAAATGTAAACTGCTTTCTGGGCCTCTAAAAATGGTATCTGGCAGTTAGCAATGTGTGACATTTATTGCAGATGTTTCTAAAGGGCCCATGACTGCTGTAGAAGGGCATGCTCGCGGCTTCAGTGGAAAATTTGGATTTAGTGTTGGATCATGCTAGGGATAACTTAGAGGAATTATTTCTGAAATATAAAAGAGCAGCATCCTTGGTACTCCATTTCTGCACTACATGGAAAGTTCTGCTCACTACAGTGTTACCATCAATTAGCGAGATGGCTTAGCAGTTTGCAATGTGCAGATATGCTATATGTGTTTGTGCGGCTGCGTGAACTTTAGCCGTGACTCTGCCATTCCTCTGAAATGTCGCTCCGGATCACATGGTGTGGTACTTAATACAACCCGTGACGTGGCTCAAATATTTAATGTATTGCTATTTCTAGAAATGTCACTGTGCAGCCTGTTGCCCTTGTACCTTTTTTCCTCCACAGTCAAAAGCGCCATGTGTTGCCTGGTGTAAAAAAATCAATGTTTATTTTCAGCTATACTGATACCCACCTAAGAAGTGGAGGTGACAACTTCCCCTGTAAATGAAGTTTGAGAAAGTAATGGGTTAACTATGTAAGAGCTAGTTTGTTTAGATGAAAGGGAGTATGGGAGACTGCAGATTCCTTACAGAGTAAAAAGACGGTCTGTGCGGTTGGGATATTCAGTCTCCTCAGAGGTTTCCAGAAATAGTTGGAACAGTTGCACCTGTGTGCGGGCCACAGGATCAGTGCATGCAATGTGACACTACCAGGGCTGAACTAGGCCAGAGCTTTAAGTCTGGTGTCTTGAAGACCTCTGTGCATCCTCTGGTCGGGCAACATCTTGGTACGGTGGAATTTTCTTAAGTTATTAATTAAAATCGTTTTAGTGTTGCTGAAGGACCTGGTGTATAAAAGCCATATGTCTTTTGAAGATTACATAGGTCTTTAACAGAGGCTTCAGTCTACAGGTATAGCAAAGAAGAGTGAGAACTGGTGTAGGTCCCAGACAGAGGCTTTATCCATTTTTTTTTTCATACTGCAATTCAGACTGTGACAACTAACAGCAGCTTCATATTAATGGTATTTGGAATCCTTTTGGATTCTGAGCAGGCACCGAAACTGCCGTTGTGACTTATGCTGAGTTTGACATCTGGCTTTCGTCTTTGCATTTTGTACATGGTAGGGGTTTTTTGTTTTCTGCATTAAGGTGCAATTCTAAGAACACAAGATACTCCCTTCAGAAGGTCAGTTGTTCCAAAGGGTTGGATACAGGAAGCTGAGCAAACCTTGAGGATAAGAAAAGAGATCTAGGCTGTGACCTCTAAAACTGCAACCATAGGGGAGCCATAAATCATCCATAGCTGATAGAATATTGCTCCAGAAAAGAATATTCCAATTTGGCCCTGAATTTGTTTTACCCTAGTTGTGTTCATGTGCTGAGAGAGCTAGTTTTTGCAGGCACTCAATGCTGTATTCTGCGAGGCTAATGACTGCTACTTTGCATCGATGTTGCATTTATTCCCCTTGTATTGAAGCATTTCACTCATGAAGTGGCCACTCCCTATTAACTTGATCCACAAGATGGTTTTTAAGGAAGTAATCAAAACTATGAGCTGCAGGAGTGAGCCTGTTGCGTGTTACTCTCCTACTGTGGCTGAGCCAGTTGTCTATATTTCTTTTCTTGTACCTAACAGTATTTTTGCTTTCTATAAATGACAAATCAAGTGCAAATGACCTTGCAAACAAAACTTTAAAGGACTCCCTGCCAGTTACAAATTACGGTCTCAGAACTGTTGATCTGTTCTCCAGGCTCTGCCCTTGGGCCAAAGGCATGAGTAGTCCTGGAGGGATTCAAAAGATATCCTAACCAGTTATCACAAGGCACAGGAAGTATTCCCAAAATGAGCAGAATGACATAAAAAGGGCAAAATGTGTAATGCTAGTTGTGGAAGCATTCAGTAAAGCTCTGAGCTAGATCCAGATCGCAGGAGTCATCAAGATGTCTTGCAGCACAGTTAGCTAAGAGGAGACAAGCTCCCCCCGCCTCTTTCCTGCAGGAAAACCACCTGTGCACACCAGCAGGGATTACGTGTGCCTGCACCCTCGGCAGCTACTGCCTGCCCCGCTGGGCACACTGCTACGGCTGTCCCCACGGCTGTCCCCAAGGGCAAGGGCAGGCAGCTGCCCAGGGGGAAGGTGCTGGCTGACAGCAGAGCACAACTGCCTGAGGCAGGAGCTGGTGAGCCCTGGCACGGGGCAGGAGAAGCGGGACATAAATGGCTCCAACAGGCCCTCACATGATGGGCAGCAACCTGTGCCAGCCCTTGCCCTGTGGGTCACCCTCAGCAGTGACCCCACGGGCAGTGAGTGCAGGTATGCTCCCCTAGGTGCGTTTTTGTGTCTCCCTGCCTTGTGACGAGCGTTGAGAGGCTCGTGCCTTTCTGTATCTGCTGGCCTTTTCATGAGCCTGCCGTAAGATCTAGTGCTCTGATCTAGATCTCTGTGCTGCAAAATATGGATTTGCATTTATTAATTGTGGACTGCTCTCTTTCCTGACATATTCACCTATGCTGTTCTGTGTTCAGAGAGCATATAGTTTGGATTCATCACAGGTTTACACTGAAACAGTTCATCACAGATCACATCCCCAAATCTTTCAAATAAATCCATGTATAAAATGGCTTTGTAGCTAAAACTGATATCATCACATTACTAAAAAAGCAGCTGTTTCACTTTTGAAGCACCTATCCATAGTAGTTTGGAAATAGTTGGAAAAAGAGTTGTATTATGATGGAGTGTCACTCAAGTGATATATAAGTTTAAGGTCTCATGCTATAAATCTTAAAAATATCTTTGAAATTTACAGAGTATAATTACAGAGCTTTGTACCTCAAATAAATGTCATGTCTGATACCTTGGAAATTAGATTTCATTTGGGCAACTAAAGCAGAGGTCTTCACAGAACTAAAAATCAGTGCTGGTTTACATGCAACTGATTCTGGCTTATATATAACCAAAATGAAGTCCAAATGTGTATGTAACCTGTACTGCACTGAAAGGGGTCATTTGAAAGACTGATGCCGTCATAAACCAGTTAGTAGAGAAACAATTTTTAAGCAGAAAAATGGAAGCCATACTTGGGAACTATTTAGGAATATTTTATTACTATAATCAAAATTCCACAACTGAGGAAAAAGAGTTTCTGGCTGTTAGGAAGCACTGCAGTTTAAAGGGAAAGTGAAAGTAGCAGTAAAAAATTGATGACACTGGTAGTGACTAATGAGGACGCTGCTGTTGCAGATAGCCATATCACGTAATGATCCTTGGACATGTACTCACGTCTGTATTAGAAACAGTTCTCGTGCTTCTCTGATCAGAAAGCTTTCCCAAATGATACTTTAGAGCAGAGAACTGCAGGCGTCGCTCCGTGTTTGCCATGCTGAGGATTCGGGGCAATATGAGTTGAGAATGAGCCAAGCGTTGCCCACCATTAACTGAGCATGAACTTCTAGTGACTGCTGTGGCCCAAAAGGGCTAATAAAATACTCGATTCCATAGATTGTTTTGTTGATGTGCTGCAGCTTCTATTTTGAGGACCTGACACAAGCATTAATGGAATCGAATGATCATTCTGGAACTGGGAGGAACTTGGGGATGAAAACAAAATGGAGAGAGCTCAGGGCGGAGTGAGAGCGGTGAATAAATTTTAAAGTATGGTTAAAAAAAAAGAGTGGCAGGGATAAAAAAAGAAAGAGAGCTAGTGATTAAATAACCAGCTATGGGACAGGTAGCTAGTGGAAATTTCTACAATAAACTTATGAAGTTCTAACAAACACCAGGCATTCAAAGTTGAAGACAAACAAATGCATACATCAGTTTTCAGCTCAGGGGGTCAACTAATCTCTGAAACTCCATTGGCTACTCTGCATCAGGCTCTGGATGTTTTTTCTAATGGAGATGCTTTCCTTTCAACACAACTGATCTGTGTAGGAAAACCCTGGATTCTGCTTCACAAGGTTAAAATTGAGAGTCATAAAAGTTCTTCACATCTGACAATCTATTCCTAGCTGACCTGAAAGCAGATTTTCTATCATCATAAGTGCTTTGGAAAACCCTTAATTAACTCCTGTAGGAAATAAATAATGCATTTTTAGGGTCACAGAGTGGTAACTGTTCATGGATGGAAGTGAAATCGTTACAGTGGATGCCTAGTGAAAGTCTGCAGAGAAATAGGCTGCAGAATTACTTCCTCGTGTTTCTGATAAGATGTTCTTACAAAACCTTGTGCATTTTGAATAGGCCTTTGCCTGGGGTAATTCTTATTCTTCCAATCCACAGTGGTGGTAATGGTGCAAATTTATTGTAAGCACAGTTTGGCATTTGCTGTGGTGAAAAAAAAAAAAAAAAACAAAGACAAACCCATTGCAAAAACTAGCATTTCTTCATTATTTAAGGTGAGATATGACAGGTAGCTTTGATTAGATGCTTGAGAGTCCCTTGAGACCCTTTCAGAATGACTATTCTAGAATTTTTGTTTTGTTTTGTTTTGAAGCCATGCTTTCTTTAAAAATCATTTAGAGGAGAAAAAAAATCGAAGATTGAAATTTTTTTCCTGTCAGAAAAAAAAAATGCCGTGTCTATTATTGCCCCAATTACTTATTTATTTATTTTATTTGATTTGGTTGCTGAACTTTTAGTTGAACTTTTACCTTGAGGGTTCTGTGCAGGTCTGTGCTGTTTTGACTGTATGTGGTTAGCACACATCCACATAGCATAGCATGGCATAGACTCAGTTTGTGCTGCAGTATTGTGTACATTTATCTTCAGATCTATAGCCCACCCTTGTGCCAAGAGGCATTTGTTAACATAGGAGTTAACACCATTTTGACAGAAAACCCCTTGGTGATTTTTTCCTTCGCATATAAACGTTTAACTGCCAAGTTCCCCCCTAAAGCCTTTGCATTTGCCAGCAATAACTGATGGTCTACAAGTCTGCTGTGCCAAACTGCACTCAGAAGTCTCTACCTGAGGAGCAAAAGCTGGAGCGTGTTGTCATCTTCCAGTTCCTGCAGCCATCTGTTTGTCACGTAGCAGAGCTGCCACTTAACAGAGTCACCCTTTCTTGCAGGAGTGATTCAATTTACAAAGCTGATGAGCATATTAGTAAAGAGAGAAAATAAATTTCTGTTTTCAGGATTTTGAAGCTCGGTGAAAGAAATTATAGGATAAGGAGTGTTGGTTTTCAATTGTAGCAAATGAGTTTTAGTTTGGCATTAGTGGGTTTTTTTTTTTCAGCCTAAAAAAAAAGCAAGAAATATACTTGAGTTATGGGACTTTTTAAAAAAAACAGGAAAACATTTCCATGGCATAAAATCTGCCTTTGAATAGGTCTCCAGAATGCTGTTTTCAAAATCACTGCTTACTGAAACAACAGATAAGAAAATTGCTGCTGCTGCCTAAGAGAGATGGTGACAAGAAAAATGTCATTATTGAGAGGGCCTGTGTCAGGGTTAGAGTTTTGCATCGGACATCTAATTAAACATAAGCATAACAAAGACCGAGGAGGGAGTCCTTACATGCTTTCTGCAGAAGAGGTAAGGTTCAAGCTAGTGGTACAACTTTTCTCTATTTCCTAGATGAGCTATGGCCCAAGCCTCCATCACTTGAGTTATGAGGTTGCCTGTATCTTAAGCTAGTCCCCTTTCCCTTATTTTTTCCAGGTGGTTTATTTTTCTTTTTGCTGTGATTTCTGTGACTACTGTATCCTTCAAGTACACAGAGTAGTTCAACCTGAAAGTCAAGGATGCCAGTTATCCGCAGCCGCATCAGGTGTCATTTGCACGACAAATTCAGTGGAAGATTTTGCTCTGCTCTGCTGCTCTCGGGGCAAAGTGAAGATACAGGAACCACACAACTGAATCAGCAGCTGAAGTGCCTTTTAACAATTTCAGTGAGGACACTTGTCCTGCAGTGATATTAGAGAGTAGCTTCTGGCACCCCCCAGCACAGAGCTCCTGCATAGTGCTCAGCTCCTCAAGAATAGATTAATCCCAAGGACATAGCCAGGGACAGCCTGTGATTTGCTTGCAGCCTCAGATCAAAACACCATGCTGGTAAGGATACTGACTTTCCTGTCGGAATATTGCTTCTGCTTCTGGTGCATATTTGATCACTAGAAAAAAGACTCCAAGGTAGAAAAATATGCAGTCGGGCAATCAAGCTGCTGGTAGCACAGGGCTTTTCTATCATCACATGTCAGTAATGTAAGGAATGGAGGTTGTGTGAAAGCAACTATCTGCACAATATCCTTGCAAGCAGGTATCATGTGAAATAGCTAAATACACCTAGCTATAATGTCCTGTCTAAGGCTATACATTACCTGTTATACCATATTCTGCAGTCAAAATGTACATTGCTGTCATTATTTTTTAAGCATTATAATTACACTGTGGTGCCTCACATGGCTCCCTAAAGATGTATTATGTATCACTCCTCTAGTTTAATCAGATTCCAGACAGGCCAGATTTGTCCCTGAAAGTAACACAGGGTCCAGAGGTTACCAAGAATCCAAGCTGGTGGAGACTGTGGTGAGTGCCTGGGGTAGCTGAAGTCGTAATGGCATCATCTGCAGGGGAATTTTGATGAGGCTTCCATTTCCAAGAAGGGATTTTGATTGTCAGCCAGAATCCCTGCAGTAAAGACTGCATCTTTGAAACAGAGCTACAAATCCGTAGAGCTGTTGTGAAAATACCTCCATCGTTTCAGGGACACATCGGTATAGCAATAGGAGTGCTCTACAGATTAGTCAGGAGCAAATATTCACAGAGTGTAGGATGGGGATGCTGTAATGCAGAAAGGCAGAAGGACCATTTGTTAAATGAGGAGAAAAGACAGGAGCATGAAAGTCTATCACAAATGGATACATGATATTGATTTCAAACAAAATATTCTCCCATTGCATTTGAGGAGGGAAAATGTCATTTTAATTATGAGAGTCAGCCCTGTAACTATGTCTTACCTAAACTAATTCTCATATCTCATTCTAGTGCTGTGCAATTAATTCTCAAGAACTTAGCATAGTTGAGGAAGTCAGAATCTATTCCTAATGGGGGGAAACATGCCCTCCTGTTTTGATCTCTTCCCCTTTTCTCTTTTCTGGAAATTCTTTCAGTGAAAGAATATGAATCTTCGTTCAATCAGTCATCATCTTTCTCTGGAAGAATAGCTGGATAAGTGTGTATTTTGTGTAGAGGGCATGGAGAAGACAGTTTTTTAATTTTAAATATCCCCCTGCCAAATAGCTGTGTTGGATAACAAAATTCAGGTATAAAATTATGGAAACAAGATAGGAGATATGAAACAATAACTCTTAGGATTGAAATGCAGCTCCTGTAAGTCTCATGTCTCATGTCACGTCTCCAGTGAAAGGTTCATGTAACCAAAGCCACAGCTTTGCAACAGAGGATCATGCAAGCAAATCAGAAGATCTGTTTACCTAGTAAAAGACATAGCTGCAACATTGCAGCTCTTCGTCAGGAGTGGAAAGGGCAATGAGTGACTGCGTTTTGGACTGACCTGCCCAGATCTTCATGGGAATTGCTAGAAATTAGAACGCTTTGTTCACCAAAAGGAAAATCAAAGACTTGTAGGTATTTTGTTTAAACTTTGAAAGAATGATGAAGAGATTATGCAAAGAAACATGAAGAAACAACCAGGGCAACGTACCTTGGGGGAAGATCCATGTTTTTTTGTAACTTCCATCACCATTTTCCAAATCTGATTTGTCAGATGACTGTGTTGAAAATAATCTTGCTCCAGTGACACAAACTGGAATTTGTGTTGTTTATTTAGAAGAGACATATCTTTCTTTGAGCATTGGGTCATGAGCAAAACAAGTCAAATTCTGATTCTGGAGGAGAAAAAAGATGCATTCTCTCCTTTCAGAAAACATGCTATTTTCTCTGCCTGACTTTTAGAAGATATCCCCTGTGCGCTGGACATAATACAGAATCAGAGCTGCACTCAAACACACTGTGGGGAATAATTAATAAAGCATATAAATTCCTAGGCAGTATTTTAATCTTGTTCATGTTACTATCTCTCTCCTGAACAGCAGGACACTGTCCAGGAATCTTTTCAGATTGCCAAAGAGATTATTATCATGATATTATATGACTCAGGAGTAGAGGACTTACTCATTGACGACCACATGCAAAAGATGCTTCCACATCACAAATCTGGAAAGAGCCTGGTACATTCTTCCCAAGCAGCGTTGCCCAGAAGGACTTCCTCTCTCCAAACACTTAGCACTTTTCTTCCCCAGCTCTCTGAAAATCCACACCACAAGCATTTTCCAAGAACACTGTCATGTAACAAATCTTGACACTCATCCACCTTTAACAGAGCTTTCCCTTCTCCACCCAAGCCTGTTCCTCACGCCAAGACCACTCTTGAATTGCAGGAAGGCCTCAAAATTTGGGAGCCATTATATTCATTCTTATTTTACGGTTTCTTTATGAAGCATGTATGGTATAATTGCAAATGAAGTTATTTCTTTATCTTTTCTATGCTGATGAATTCTAAACCAGTTTTATTCATGCAAGACAAGGACACAGTACTTGATATATCAGACCAGCATGGAAAAGAATGATACCACTGAAGGGAATGACCTACTAATGTTACTTACAGACACATGTGACTCTTCTGACTGGACAGCCACTTACACCCGAGTCACCTGAAAGCATTTTCAATAAAAATATTCACTTAAAACTTAAGACTCTGCAGGTTGCCTTATCCTATCCCTTGCCACAAAACCTGGTACCTTATAGTTGCTGTTGTCTAATTGATTATATAGTAAAATCGTCAGATTCAAACCACCACAAGATTTCAGTCTCCCTTCCTATTACCCAAAAGATCCCTGATCATTTTCAATACTTTTGTCTGCCTTTTTATTTTTTTTACCCTGGGTTTGTATCATTTTGGTTGCTGAAAAGAAGTTTCTGTGTAATGTATGGTTGCTATGAAGCAAGCTAAAGCTAAAGGATGTTTTATTAGCATGATTAGCATGCTAATTATGGCCCTAAATCATCAAAAGAAATAAAATATTCTGCCTGCTGGGTTAGGAATTATGTGCTCAACACAGCACCACAAATCACTTGATTTTCACTATTACTGGTCGTAATTGTTTTTTTTATTTTTGCAAAACATTTTCTGTGCAAGCCAATAATAAGAATGGGTTGTTTCTTTTACTGGACTGCAGTTAAAGGCGAGTTTGGGTTGACAGCAGGTTTTCTTCTCTTGCAGCCCTTGCATCCTCCAAGAGGAATGGCTAGCGTCTTCGGTCGTCTCCTGGCTGGCCGCGGAGCTGCCGCGCTCTTTGCGGCTGCCGGCACAGGGGCCCTAACCACTGGCTACCTCCTCAACCAGCAAAACATTAAAGCTGCTGTACACGAAAAACGAAAGCTCTTCCCACCAAGGTGAGCACCGGGGGAGCTTAGTCAGCAGCGCGTAGGGCTGGTTCGCTGAGGGTGGCAGGATGTTTAACTCCTTGGGGCAGGACAGGTTTCCATTAAAGCTGCCAAGTACCTGCTCCTTCACGCAAACATGCCAGCTATGGGTCAGGATTTGGGCTGTTGCGCCACGACCTGAAAAACAGCATCATTTATTGAAAAGCCATATTAGATAGCAACAACAAAGACCTTTGAGACTAGACTGTAGGGATGTGGGATCACGTCAATGCTCTCACAGAAACACTGCCAAATAATGACAAGCCTAAAACATGTTTCACATTTTAGACAAAACATCAAATTAGCCCTTAATTTATCATCTCATCAACTCTCGAATGCGTTGCAGGACCTATCAGACTGGCTGATTGTATAGATTATGCTGTTAGGAACTGTGAAAGTGTTTTCCTTATGCAAAGTTTAAAGAAGGCTCTTATATAACTCCTGTACTTGAACTATATCTAGTTCTATGGCAGACTGGTTGACTGATGATTAGGAACTGAATACAGACCTTCTCATGTGTGGGTTGACTTTGCTGACCATATTAGTGAGAAACAATGTGGATTGAGAAATGATGTGAACCAGGCCCTGAAAGACTAAGATACTACTTAAAATAAATAAATAAATAAATAAAGTAATATCTTAAAATAAATTCTTGCAGAAATAATAGGGTAGTGCATAGAGCAAAGTATTACCAAAAAGGTGAATGTGATCTGACTCACTCACAAAAATACCTTACTAGAGCATAACTTCTTCACTTCCTCTGATTATGTGCAGCTCTCTGTACATAATAAAACCACTGAAACAACCCCAAATATTGTTGAAGAGTCAGATTCCCAGCTAATAGCAAGCAGATGGTAAACAGAACAAAGTTAAAAGTCCTTTAATCCCGAATAAGAGTGTCTCAGCAGAGGTTTAATGGGACTTGATATACACTTTGAAAGCTCATCAGGATTCATTTTCCTGGTTGCCTCAGGTAACAGAAGGCTGCTCTTGTCTGTTAGTATAGCTACCCATTAGTACAGTATGGAGTGATTTGAGTGTTTCTCCCTTTCTGAATTTCAGTGCAATGTATAAGCCAGGAACTAATTACACCTTTAATCCAATTGACATACTCCATATGTGATCCTGATCACTTTTATAGGTGTACAAGTTAGCAAGAATTACTGTTTAAAGATATGATGTTAAGGGCTTGTGATTCTTCTCCTCTTCAGTGCAGACTATCCTGATCTCCGCAAGCACAACAACTGCATGGCGGAGTGCCTCACACCAGCAATTTATGCTAGACTAAGGGACAAGACGACTCCCAACGGCTACACCCTGGACCAGTGTATCCAAACTGGGGTCGATAATCCCGGCCACCCTTTCATTAAGACTGTGGGCATGGTTGCAGGTGATGAAGAATCCTATGAGGTAAGATGTTTGCCAGATGTCAGATGAATGCAGATTCTCAGTAAGATATACCTTCCTAAAATAAATCATATCCCAGACATTTATTATGGGCAGGTCACGTGCATAAAGGTAGTATTTCCTCTTTATGAGGACTTGAATGTTCTTCTACAGTAGAAAATGGAGAGAACATGAGGCATCACTAAAAGTGCCCTCTCTGCTGCAGCCAAAGTTAATAAAATATGGCTGCTCAGGAGCAATACTCCAGCTGCCACCAGGAGCTGCCTGCCATCCTCCTAGTTGGTAGCAGAACTGTGCAGCCCTATGCAAACTTGATTGAGTTTTCTAATTTAGACACGGTAACTGCTTTGGAAAGCTCTGCCACAGCTATTGCTATACCGCAGCGATGGTGATTGCGGTCGGTACTGACATACCGGTGCTGCACGGCTCTAGCACCAGTGCCCAAGGGCAGAGAAGACACAGGTCCTCTCACATGACCCAAAACCAGGACACAAGCTGCCTAGTGGCTCTGAATGTGTATCCTTCCGCGAAGGAATGTGTATCCTCCTGCGAATACATCCTGAAATCTAATCTGGTTGCTACCACATCCAGTACTTGGCATAACTGGAGTAAGCTTGTAAATAAGTTAAGGTGTAGCCGCACCTGCTTTTATATCGTGAGGAGGAGGAGCCCCTACTGAATGAATTCCTTGTCCTTAGCCAGTTTCTGGAGAACAACTGCCCAACATTATGAACATTATCATAAATATTCCTTCCGTCAGCATTGGTAAAGCCCCCTTTATAGTGGTCATCCAGGAATCAGTGTCAAGGGGTTTCTCCTGTAGCTGAAGCTGGCACATTAAAGCGTGTATATTCTCTAATATTGCAGACTCTCTCTAGATTCTGTTGACTCCCTAGGTATTTGCTGAGATTTTTGACCCTGTCATTAAAGTAAGACATAATGGCTATGATCCACGCACAATGAAGCATCATACAGACCTGGATGCATCCAAGGTAGGATTTAAGTAAAATAATAAGAAAATAAACTTATACTAATAATAAGTACTATACTGCTTCTTACAATAGTGGTATTGTCTATAATTGTACTTTTTCCCCCCAGTGAAACTCCAAAGGAAGTAATTTTAGGGCTAAAGAAATCAGGATGCCACAGTGGCTAAAATGTCATATCCTACAGAGAATAAGTCTAAACAAAATGACACCCACTCTGTTTTTTGCAAGGGAGTTAGATTGCAGTTTAGGTTTGCTATGCTGCCAAGGTTTTCAGCATCCACTGAAAAGCAAACTAGCCTAGTATCTACATGGTCTTTTTATTCCTCTTTCTAATTTCCCTTCTTGACTGAACTTACTTCACCTAACTGCTTTTAGTGAAAGTACTCAGATCCAGCCTGACTTCATGCAAAGGTCGATTGCCATCACAGTTCAACTGCAGTGTAGTTTCGCATCAGCTTGGTCCTTCCTCTTTCAAAAGATCTTCCAAATTTGGCCTTCTGCCTCTGCCCTTATCCAACTTTCCAAAGCTGCTCAGATTCTTTCATCTTCCAAGTTGGAGCTAAGAAGGATCAGCTGGTCACTTCACCACACTGAGTCTGTGCAGTAACTTTGGAGTTCCTAAAAAACTCTGTGTCTGAAGTGCTGATGTGTTTTTAGTACTCTATTTGTGATATCTGCTAGAGGTCCTGATCTCTGGCGAGAAAGATGCTGTGTGCGTGATAAGCTTTTTGAACACTGGGTGTGTAACGGGGCACTGTGTGTGAAATGGAAACACTCCTCCTTCAGATCACCCAGGGCCAGTTTGACGAGCGCTACGTCCTCTCGTCACGCGTGCGTACTGGCCGCAGCATCCGGGGCCTCAGCCTTCCTCCGGCCTGCAGCAGGGCGGAGAGGAGGGAAGTGGAGAATGTGGTGGTCACCGCTCTGGCTGGGCTCAAAGGAGACCTCTCCGGAAAGTACTACAGCCTCACCACCATGACGGAGAAGGAGCAGCAGCAGCTTATTGATGTAAGTATAGCTCCAGTACTGACACCATCTTCACTAACTCTTTTTATTTTTAATCTTTGTCTTTCTTTGCTGCACAGGCTTTTCTGTGTAGCTAGTTACAACGTTAATCCAATAGTCCTGCCAGTATTTTTATTACAGTGATAAATTGTGCAGGGGTAATACTTTGACTAAAAACATACTTGCAGGTCCAAAATGTGGTGCTTTGTCCAGGTAGGAAGATTTGTGTTGAATCAAATATATATATACATATATATATAAGCTGGTGCCTCCTCTTTGGCCAAATAATAAAGTAAATTCAGGACTCTTAAAATTATTTCCTTGAGTAGAGATTCTCATTTTCCATAAGAATAACCATTTAAACTAATAATTACTTTGACAGATAAATATCTGTCTTCTAAGCTCTTCAGGTGATTGGGTTTTTTGTTTGTTTTTTTTTGAGGGGGGCAGGCTATAATGTATTTTAATTCACAACTACACTAATTCTAATTCTCCAATGTGATTGTAGCAAACTGCAACTAGGCCATCTTTTACCAGTCCTGTAACCAGTGTTTAAGGACTTGAAGGATCAGGCCTGTAACAATAGTTATCATTGTCACACAGATGGAAACACAAGGAAACATCATGGATTTTGTCAGAGCATTTCATTGTTAATTTCCTACAGAGAGATGTTTGAGATGTCAAAGTTTCCAGGTGCTTTCCTGGTAAAAATGAACGACAGTCAACTATCTTGAAAATCCATAAAAGGAATTCATATTGAGACTTGAAAAAATTACAAAAATCTAGAAGATTGTTTAAGAAAAATCAAACCTTGAATATGCACTTTAATTATCCAGAGGAGTGGCTGTACACTGTTACCTGTATTCATGGCACGTTAATCCATAACATCAACCAAAAAAGGAGCCGATGAAGTAACATAACTATTTATAACCCTTCAACTAGGTGTCACAGCCTGAATTAACCAGGAGTTATGAATTTATGTAAGGTCAGTAACATTTTCATTGAATGTCTGCAGTAATATGTTTATTGACAAGACATTGATTACCTGTCCTAGGTTTTTTTCATTGCCTTTTTTCAGCAGTAGAGAGCTGTTCAAGGAGCACGGATCAAAATAGGACTGCCGAAAATATAATTCTCTCATGATTTAAATTCTTTGGGAAGTGAGACAGGCTTCATTGATTCAGCATTTTATCTTGTCTTATTTGTTTGCTTTCACAATAATGCACAATAATGCATTGCATGTTGTAACCTCAGATTCCACCTTTGTCTCATACCATTACTTCCTTCAGTATTTTAGGATCTTGAGTCTCAAAGGTGTCAGGCTTTCTGCCAAGTTTTAATAAGCACCATTTGATCACAGTGAGATTAAATCAGTGAGACCTGAATGGCATCCAACCAAGGAGTCATTCAACGTGGGAATCTTTCAGTACTTTGTGGATTTGGGTCATAGGCTTACAAGGAAAACTAGTGTTCAACTGATTTCTTGTGCAAGGAGATATATTTCTCTCACTCATAAATGTAGAGTGGAGCAAACGAGGAAGCACACACTGTGTTCCTGTGATGAGCAAAGAGAACTCTATAGCTTGTGTTCTATATGGTTGATGTTCGGGCTGCATCATGCTCACCACAGGACATTTGAAGATGAAGGCCTAAAATCTTCCTTTGAGAAAAAAAATTAAAGCTAATCAACTTCTCTACCATGCCATTTATATTGCATAGCTTGCCTCCCAACTCTCAATTAAACCCTAGGAAAGGGAAACAAAAAACCTCACAATATTTGAGATGACTGTGTTTGAGGATTTAAGAACTAATGATTTTTCCTCACACACATGAGAGCAAAATACTTATTTTCTTGGAGAAAAAACAGCTCAGTTAGTTAGTTAAAAAAAAATCATTATTTGGCACGTGGCAAGTCTCTAGCACACCAAATGCTGTGTTTGATAAATCAGAAATACAATTTCTGAGGAGGAACTGAACAAGTCTGTGATTTCAAAAGGTCAAGCACTGTTTTAATTCCTACTATGATTTCTTACTCAAAATAAATTGCTAAATCTCTATACTGGAGAAATCTCCTTTCAGAACTCAAATCGGGTATTATGCTATCCCCAAAGACCCTTGCCTTCTCCTTCCTTTCAATTAATCTGTGTGCAGATACATAGCTGTGGTTAGAATGCCCTATATCTCCACAGAGTCCCCTTTGTCGCATGTAAGTAGTCCCTAGGTCACTTCCTCTGTTTCTTTCCCGCGTGTGAAAAACGCCTCCTTTTTTTTTGCAATGCACACCGGTGTCAGTGGGAATCAGCAAGAATTCGCCCTCTAAAAAAATGACCTGGGTGAAGTACTGGGTACTTTTCAGTCGAGAACGAACAACATTCACAATGTGTCCTGTGCAGTTCACATGTGTATCAATGACCTTCCCATTAAGTGTGTATGTAAGTGGAATATTGCTCCCTGAATAAACATGAATTTTGTTTTGTTTCCCCTTTCTCTCTCTCTCTCTCTCTCTCTGGCTCCTTTTGCTCTCTAGGATCACTTTCTCTTTGATAAGCCAGTGTCCCCTTTGCTAACATGTGCAGGGATGGCACGTGACTGGCCAGATGCCAGAGGAATCTGGTATGTTGTGTGACCTGTAGACGTTTGTGTCATGCTTAAAAGATTGTATTACAAGTCTCCTTGCTTGCCCTAACCCTGCAGTCGCTCTGTCCTGGTACTCACTGCATGGTCTGTTGTTTGTTTTTTTAATGTTCTTGATTAAATAAAAAAAGGAAAATCCAACAACGAATAATGCAGCAGATAACACCCTTATATTCATAGAAGCCATCACTAATGTCAGCAACACAGTGTAGCATCATAAGCGCAACTGCTTCCTTGGCTTTTTATCACTTTTTCTTTCAATTTCTAGATAAAAAAAATGATTTTGGGAAAGAGCCAGTGACCATCAGCAGAGCAGAGGCTAGAAGTGCAGTTTAAAGCTGGGTTGTAGCAATGCTGTTAGCTAGGGATCATTGTCAATACAGTTGCAGGACACTGCACTATAAAGTCACAGAATCGGAGAACGGCTGAGGTTGGAAGGGACCTCTAGAGATCATCTAGTCCAACCCCCTGCTCCAGCAGGGACACCCAGAGCACGTGGCACAGGGTGGCATCCAGGCGGGTTTGGAAGATCTCCAGAGAAGGAGACTCCACAACCTCTCTGGGCAGCCTGTTCCAGGGCACCCTCACAGGAAATAAGTTCTTCCTCATATGGAGATGAAACTCACTGTGTTTCAACTTGCACCCGTTACCCCTTGTCCTGCCACTGGCTGCCACGGAGAAGAGCTTGGCCCAATCCTCCCTACAATCACTCCTCAGGTACTTGAACACGTTGATCAAATCTCCTCTCAGCCTTCTTTTCAGGGCGAAACAGGCCCAACTCGTTTAGTCTTTCCTCATACGACAGATGCTCCAGTCCCTTAATCATCTTTGTCGCTCTAATTCCTTTTTTCCCTCCCACTTTCTAAAAACAGGATGTTATTTTAGGTACCCGAATTGCAAGGAATTCTTTCTTTTGAAATAAACTTCCGAATAAATAGTACGCTCATTGCTTGGTGGAGGAGCCATGCAGTGAGCAGCACCTGCATCCATCCTGGCCCATTTCCCACCCTTTCCAGATGCTATAACTCTGGAAAACTAAGTGAATAAGGATTCTGAGAAATCCTCCAGCCCTATGTGGGTTCAGGGCTGCCAGAAAGAATGGGTCTTTATGTGGAAAAAGATCTGGTATTCAAGCTGTGTGTTCAGCAGCAGCATTGCTGCGATGAGCTAAACCCAGCAGTGAACAGGCACTTGGAACCTAATCAGAAGGAATTCTGTGAGGACTTTTTATTTCAGTGAGCTTCAGGTTAGCTCCATGGTACCTGTTTTAATCTGAGAAATAGATTTGTTCTGGAAAAAAATGATAAATCTGAGGAGTCCCATTCATTGACTCTCCAGTCAAACAGAGAAAGAGACAGCAGTGTAAATGCCATCAAGGGAACTCCTGAATAAAACAGATCTTTCTTTGGCTCGTTTTGCTTGTGTCCCTGTTAAACACTGCAGAACCATCCCCACCTGCTTCATAGGAAGAGAGGGCACTACTTCAGTGTACTCATGGAGACCTCTCTCATAGCTCATTGCAGTGCTGGGTCAGGCCAACGTCAATCTCTTTGGAAAATCCTACCCTGAATATTTGTACGTGACTGAAAATGAGGTAGCTGGATCTCCCTGTCACTATGGCATCTGTTCAGCTTTGCACCCTCAAATTCCAACTGTGAAAAGGGAGTCACAGTAAAAGACAAGCTGGAAGTCAGGAGAACTTTAACTCTTGGGTTTTATGTGTTTTGAGGTTGATAATATTCTGCTGTGTGTATGAAAAAGTCTATTCTTATCAATCGCTTTTTACATTCTGTAGAGAAACTGCTGTAAAAGACAGGAAAAATGGAGAAAAGCAAGGCAAGTGACCTCAGGTCTGACCTAGTGCTTCATAAATCAAGTCTTGGCTGGTCTGTTTGAAGCAAGAGGGGCTAACTTCTCTCCAGGTGTTTTCATCTTGATTGACAAAGCTCCATCTTTGCTATCCAGAAGCAACATGTAGCTGTTTTCCTGAAATGCATGATTTGACTGGATTGGCAATGCAGTATTCCCCAGAGATAGATTCTGAAGAGAATGCTGTTAGGAGATTGCCAAGTCCCCAGCAATATGTAAGCTGAATTTTATTAGGAAAAAGATGCCAAACTTGCCTCTTCCCAGTAGTGTCCAGGTCAGGAGGCACCATGTCCTTCCCAGCTGAGGACCAGGGCAGCATGATGTGATCAGAGCAAACTCCTCTCATCACTGTGGCCTGATAAACCTGCATAATTCCCCTGGCACAGGGGATCAAACCACGCAAGCCGCTCATATCCCTACCACCGCAGAGCAGCGTTATTTGACAGTGCTTAGTGTCTTCACAGTCCTGAAAGGCCGTGATAAATCTAATGGTACCAAGAATTATTTTTCAGGGCTTATCTTGTACTTTAAAGCCACATGTTTTTCTCTCAACCAGGCACAACAACGACAAGACATTTCTTATCTGGATTAATGAAGAGGACCACACCAGGGTGATATCCATGGAAAAGGGGGGCAACATGAAGAGGGTATTTGAAAGATTTTGCCGTGGTTTAAAAGAGGTACTAAATCAATTATGTTTTTCTTCCTGTCTCATTTATCTCTGGGCTCTTGTCACCACAGCTCACTCTGTTTAGCCCTGAACTGACATCTCCTGGAGCAGCAAAATCAAGTAACACCAGTCCAAACACCAATCCATGTTAATGGCAATTAAAGAAGGAAACAAGGGCAAATCGTTAGCAGAACTGTAGGAGAAAAATAGACAAAATGTCTCTGTAGCTTTTCTATTGCCATCTTCAGCACTGGCTGGCTAAAGAAATATCCCTTCCTTGCCACCTTGTGTCTGCAGGCTGCGGAAATTTGTAAGTAAAGCATTTTATTTTGGATGCCCAGCCTGTTGGTTGTAATCCCTGATTTGGGGAGCGGAGTGGATGTTGCTGAGGGTGTACCAGGACTCAGGAGGTAGGATGGCCTCTCTGGCTACTTTGGGTGGGTTCTGTGATTGAAATACTAAAGACAGAGAGGTAGGGCTCCTGGATTATACTCTGCTACCGCTATTCATAAAGAAGAGGCCAGGTGGACAGAGCAGGAACCACCTGAGCGTGGATGTGCTAAGAACCAGAGGAAGGTAACTTTGGAGCCTTCCTTAGGAAGTTTGAGCAGGTAGTGGGTTTTGGAGCATGGAAGTACAAAGGCACCTAATGGTCGCTTCTTTGGCAGCGGGGAGGTTCCTGGGATCTCTTATGTTTCTCAGGGATGCCCATAACGCTGAACAGTTTTGCAGCCTGAGTGATGGGGCTTACAGGTGTTTTCCCCAGGTTTGCTGATTGGGTTAGCTCCTGTCCAGCAAAAGAGGATCCACAGACCTTGCCCTGAGAAGTGCTTGGCCAGGGAGCCCTGGGAACCATCCAGAACAGATGCCTTGAAGCAAGAAGGCAGATCCAATTTCTCACCATTAATTCTGGTGACCTTGCAGAGTACATGAATGATGTTAAAATCACCCTTTATTTTGTATCTTTCTGCAAAATAGGAGTATTTCCTAAATTGCAGCAGTCTTGAGTATCCAGATAAGTATCTGGTTCTCTTCTGGCATTTACTTTACTGAATGGGGTGAGTAGTGGGATCACAGAAGTCAGGCTGGGATGTGCCACTGAGTGGATGGAATATTTAGAGGTCGGCTGACTTTTATGATGTTCCTGCGGATAATGATTTCAGTTTCCCTTGCTGATTGGACTGGGGATGTACTAATGAAAACCATTATATAGGTCACCTTGCACTGGAAGCAGGGCTGTTAAATTTAGGCATTTAGAAATCACAAAAATTATGGAAAGTGCACTTCAGTGCCTTGTGTTTGCAGCTTTGCAGCTTGTGCTTTGCAACATCACTCCCCACACACCCCAACTAATTTATAGTCTAGATAAGTAATTCTTATGTAAAAATATGGCTCCCTGGACTAGGGCAATACAAAATCACCATGACAGGGAGGCTTGTGACAAAGTGCCAAGAATCTGCAAGCCAGTGGCAGCGAGCAAAAAAGGAGAGGTTCTTGTAATATTCCCAGGGGACCTTGGTGCCTGATAAGCACAAAAATTTGTATCAGATCCAAGCCAGACTCTGCTCAGGCTTATATTAATGCATCTCCTTTGCTGTTAGTGATGTTCATCATGAACATAAATACAAGGTGGAAAGAATTTCAGCTATAAACAAATGTCAGAGGATGAGACATTTGTATGCATCCCTGTTTTCTCCTTTCTCTCTTTTTTTTTTTTTCTTTTTGCCTTCACAGGTTGAAAGATTAATTAAAGAGCGAGGCTGGGAGTTCATGTGGAACGAACGTCTTGGCTATGTTCTGACTTGTCCTTCCAACCTAGGAACAGGTTTACGCGCTGGAGTGCACGTTAAGCTGCCAAGGCTTAGCAAGGTACATAAGTCATTTAAAAGGCCAGTGACATAAGTCAGCCCTTGTCTGATTTTATAAGGAAATACATGAAAAATGACAGCTTGCAGTGATTGCACCTTGGTGGGATGTGTAACAGCAAGGTCTTAGGGATAATGCACAACTAAGGGAACATATTTTTGTTCTGCAAATTATTGTAGTTGTTATGGAAATTACTCTGCTCAGCAAGCAACCACCAAGACAGGCTGTAATGCAAACACAGACCATCCATCTCTGCCTCTCTTTTGGGGGATTCTCTGAAGTCACGAGTAATAGCAATACAAGGATGCAGCACAATAAGTAGGGCAACAAGCACTAAGCACAAAACTGTTCCTCCTGTCAGGATCCCAGGTTTCCCAAAATCCTGGAGAACCTGCGGCTGCAGAAACGCGGCACTGGTGGCGTGGACACGGCAGCTGTGGCGGATGTTTATGATATCTCCAACCTGGACCGCATGGGTCGATCAGAGGTAACCTGTTCTTTTTGTTCTTAAAAAACGTAGATCTGTACTTGCCTGAGTCAGTGTCTCTGCATTTGGGGTCACTGTGACTTTAGTCACACTGCGGCCTTCAGCAGAGCCAGGGCAGTGTTTGCTTCTGGTAGCTCTGACCCAGTGGAAGTGCAAGGACCTGAGGTGTCACCTCCGAGCCCTCCCTGCAGAGCTGCACACTGAGATGAGGTTGGCTAGGCCTGATCCCCTCTTCCAAAGCTATTTTCATTTGAGTGCAAAGTTCTGGGCCAGAAATAGTGGAAATGTCCCCAAAGCCTGATGGTGAGGCTGCTTGCCTAGCAGACCTCCTTCCACTTTAAGTATTTTTACAAAACCGAAGAGCTCCTACAAGCAAATCTACTGGAGGACAGGGAGAAACCTTTCCTCCCTGGGAGAGAAGTTCACCCATGGCCATATCAAGAAAAAGTGAGAAAAAAAATAACCTTGTAAGACTATCTAAGCCCAGTGCTTCTAACACTCTTCTAGTAGCTAGGAAATGTAGATTCAAATCTTCTGTCAAACAGGCCTTTTACTTGCTATGTGGGTGCTCTCAGCTATGGCCTGTCGGGCAGGCCCCAGTGGGATCAATGCCTGCTGAGGACTTCTGCTCCCCTGGGCTCCTTTAACGGGGTTTGGTCTCAGATGCCACCTGTGCGTGTGTTTTGAAGGGCCACCTGCTTGCCTGGCAGCAAAGCTCTAATCACCTCAGGGCCCTCACTGAAGTTCAACTCCACGGCAAAGCTCGGCGCAGGGCCTGGGTGCCTCCGCAGCGAGGGCAGGGCGCAGGGCGGCCTTCCGGCGCCCCGGGCGTTGGTGCTGCTGCCGGCCAGCACTGGAGCCCAGCCTGCCCCGTGGCCGGTGCCCGGCACACAGGCGCAATCACAGACTCACAGGGTGGCTGAGGTTGGAAGGGGCCTCTGGAGATCACCCGGTCCAACCCCCCTGCTCCAGCAGGGACACCCAGAGCACGGGGCACAGGGTCACAGCCAGGCGGGTTTGCAGATTCCCAGAGAAACAACGCACTGAGGCTGCGGCCAAACTCACATCCGTCACATCCAGCTGCTGAAAAGCTATTAAGTTGTATTATCTGCGAAAACGGTATGCAACAAAGAAGTCATTTATTAACAACTAACACACCACCATGTGTGCTTTATACAAAGATAATACTAATAATTTAAAAGGATTACACAGCATGACTAATTACTACAAGTTCCACTGTCAGATGGCTTGAACCTATAAATTTTTTGCTTATATGAAGATTTCCCCTATCAACAGTACCTCATATAGTGAGGATTTGAAGAGCTGAGCCAATAAGACACAACACCTACTATGAAGATTTCTAAATCTAAATAAGATAAGACAAATTCAAGAGTAGAGAACTGCTTTATTATAGGACATAGATAATAGAAATTCCACTATGTGCTAAATGTATTTGTAGAGTTACACTCGCAAAGGGGCAAGATAAAACTCTTAGCATTTTTGCTTTGTTTCAGTTACTAGTCAATGTGAAATTAATATGGAACTTCTTTTCTCTTGGTGGAGGCTGCAAGTTCAGCCCTCTGGTCTACAAAACCACAATAAACCACTAAGCCACTGAATTGCTTTATAGTAAAAAGTAATCCTCTGAAACTCACAATGATGTCCCCCTGTCACAATAAGGAGACAACAGGATTTAGTTTCTGCATTCAGTTTTAACAAGAGAGTCATTAAAGGTTCCTAATGAACCATTTCATGAGGATTAAGAAAAATCAGTGCTATGGGTGGCTGGCCACTGTGAAGTGACTGTACCCTGGGGGCCTGGTGTCTCTGCCTGCCCAGGAGCTCTCCTGGGGACAAGCCAGCCTGTGCTCTCCAGTGACTCGGGAAGAGCCTTCATGGGCAGCTGTGACTCGGGAAGAGCCTTCACGGGCAGCTCTGCCTTCTGCAGCACCGACCGGCTCTGCGTCGGAATCCAGCCCCACCAGGAGCGCCTCAGGGGAGAGTGAAGGAATTACAGAAAGCCAGCACGGGTTCAGGATGAAGCCTTCTACCTCAGGAATGGGGATCCTTGAGGCTTGATGAAACAGCCTCTCCAAAACCCCTGTCAGAACCAGCAGGACTGTTTTTCCCTGCATAAGGGCAGCTGACAAATTACCGTGGCAGGGGATGCTCATCTGCAGGGGAAGTGAGTGAGCTGTGAAGGAGTAGAAGACTCTGGCCTTCCCAAAGCCCTTCAGCCCAACTGAAAGCTAAACTGAGTGAAGTTTAAACTGAGTTAGGGAAATTACTGTGGCCTCCCACTGGATTGGTGCATGACCGTGGTGCCTGCGCCTCGGGACGTGCGGTCTCAGGGATGTGGCCTTCCTTGTGCCTGGTTCTACACGCAACCTCTGCAGCACACACCAATGTTTCCTCCCTTTATTGACAGCCTTACCTGAACCTTCTTTATTTTTTTTGTTGTTGTTGCAGGTGGAGCTAGTTCAGATTGTCATTGACGGCGTCAATTATCTAGTTGACTGTGAGAAGAAACTGGAAAGAGGTCAGGACATCAAAATTCCACCTCCATTGCCTCAGTTTGGCAGGAAGTGACCCTGCTACTGATAACTGGTAACCAAGGGTAAACACTTCCAACAGTAAAGGCACCTCTGTATATCTCTGTATAAATAGCTTGTGTAATAAAACACTATCTGATAACCCAACATCTCTTTAGATGCCTGGTTACACTGTCAAGAAAACAGGGCAGCTTTAGTAGGATGTACCCACCTGCCTCGATATACTCTTTTATGAGAATTGCTTCCCTTTTCTGCTTCCATCTAGGCACTCTTTACCCTTCTTGGCTGGTGATAAGGAAAGCATTATTTGAATAATGCAAAAAAAACTCCACAAATATTTTAATTCTAGATTATATTTGCAATTCAGGCCGTATTTATGCAGGCTGCTATGAGCACCTGACCATCATTCACAGCACCACTTTTCTCCAGTGACTGCCCTTGCAGCCAAGTCTGGCAGCGTGATGGGCAGATGCTGAAAAATGCTGTGTTTTTGACATTCATGGTAAGCACGGTAAGTTCAACAGTAACTTAGAGTACACAGTTGCACATGGCCTCAGTCTTGGCAGTCTGTCACGTAGCCCATCAGCTGGTGCTCCCTGATGCCCTTCTGTGGAGCTGCCTCTCCTGGGCTCTGCATACACACTTCCTTACTAGGGCATCCCAAACCCTCATGCTTGCTTAGCCCTGAAGAATCCACCAGGTCTTTCCTCAGCTCCCTGTGGCCCACCAAAATCAGCAAACCAACCCATTTGCTGCCTTCTATACCAAACATCAACCTAACCAGCATGGCCTATTCCAGGCTTTTCCTGCAGCATTCAGGCCATGGAGCACAAGCACTAGGTAACTCACTCATCAAAGTACCTAGGGTGTGTTGGCACTCTGAATAAAACCATCTCTGTGCTCACCACTATTCTATGCGGTGAGAAGCTTGGTGAAAAAAAAAAAGAAGATCATAATGGTCCCACTGCTTTTCTTCTGTGTATTGAAACATACTCAGTGTTTCACAGATACCACATTCAAAAGGCCAGCTCCTCTAGGAAAGGACAATCATGGCCTGAAAGCTGCAGAATTCCTCGGTGAAGCCATATGTGCTCAGACTGGAGCCTCTGCCCACTGCAGACTGTTTGCAGGTGGTGTTACGGCAGCCAGCACTCACAGCAGCCCTCAGGGGTCAATGCTGGAGCTGCTGATGCTGTTTCCACCTCTTTGTTAATGACCTGGAAGATGGGTTGTATTACACCCCTGGCTGGCAGCCACTTACCACTAGTATTCCTCGGAGGTCAATGCTGGAGTTGATGATCCTGCTTTAACGTCTTCATTAATGACCTGGATGATGGGGTGCATTACACCCCCAGCAGGTGCACTGATGGTGCTAAGCGGCAGGAGCAGCTGATGAGCAAGGCTGCTCTTCAGAGGGAGCTTGACTGTAGAATAGCACTGACAGAAAACTTACCAAGTTCAACAAAGGCAAATGCAACTTGGGTTGCAGTAACCCCGTGCTGCAGCATGAACTTGTGGACAACTGGCCAGAAAGCAGCTTTGCTTCGGAGTCCTGATGGACAGCAAGTTGAGCACGAGTCAGCAGTGTGTCTATGGACAGCAAGTTGAGCACGAGTCAGCAGTGTGCCTGTGCGGGGCTGTATTGAACACGAGTGCAGCCAGCAGATCGATGGAAGTGATTATTCCCATCCACATGGCACTTGCAAGCCCACACCCAGAGTCTTGCAGTCAACTTGGGGCTCCCCAGTACAGCAAAGACAGTGACAAACAGGAGCAAGTCCAGTGCAGGCCCAGCAAGATGGGCAGAGGCTGGAGCCCATGATGAATGAAGTAAAGCTGAGGGTTTGTTCAGTAAAGAGGGCATCTTATTGGTGCCTACACTGGAAGATTTAGAGAGGACAAACCCAGGACTCTTCTTGGAGGTGCACAGTGACAGGATGAGAGGCACTGGATGCAAACTGGAATAAGGGAATTCCTGATAAGATATATGCGAAACCATTTGTACTGCAGGAGCGGTCAAAAATGGAAACAGGGTGCCTAGACAGATTGTAACATCTCCGTCCTTGAACATACTCAGCACTTGACTGAACAATTCCGGGACAATCTGGTCTAATTTGTCCCTGCTTTGAGTGGGAGCGTTGGATGGGGTTGCCTCCAGACCCCCTGACTGCCAAACCTCCAGCCTACCTGATTCCATGATCCTGTGACTGAGCCTATTGCAAAACGCCTGCAGATGAGACAAGAAGCCAGAGAACTGCTCTGGCTTCCCTGTGCTCACCCAGCATGGAGCTGCAAGCCTGCACAGGCACTGGTACCTGTCTCTAATTTACCATCTACTACTGCTAAGCTGCACCTTTCCCTGCACTGCTGGCATCCAAGTGTGCCCTTCACAACTAAAATATTTCCAACAAGAACACCTCAGCTGATGAATATGAGTATTTTATTTTCATTCTTTCTAGGTCACTATTTAATATTTTAAATATTAAGGAGGAAACTCAACCTCTTAACACCACGAGGGACTTTTCCCGGCAGCCCTGGTGCATCATCACTGTCCTCAGGCCAGCTTGCTGTCCACCTGCACACTGAGCACATCCTGCCTTCCGGGGCGGGAGCGGGTTCCTGCTCCACACAGCAGCCGCACAGACACTGCCCTAGCAATAGGCACGTTGTCTCGATGGTCAGTGCGACAGGCAAGTGTGGGATCTGCAGGAGGGCCACAGCAAAGCTGCAATTCTTTGTCCTGTGCACCATAGAAATAACTGGGAAATGACAGACCTGCCCTTTCGAAGGTGCTTACAGAGGAAAAGACAAGGCAGAACAGACAATGGGAGAAACACAGGCTGACAACGTGGAAGAAGAGTGTCAGGGAAAACCGACAACACACAGCTCTCAGCTGGGAGCACAACTGCATCTATTGGCATGCATGGATATTTAAGCCGAACTATTTGTGCCAGGCTTCCCTGAGCCAGGTTTTGAGCCATATGTTGAAATAAATGCATTCAGAAAAGCCAGCCTGGGTGCTGTGAGTCTCACTGCAGGTCGGCAAACTGAGCCAGATTTGCCTTAAAATACAAGGAGTTATAAATTTCCATGCATTACCAGGGCAGTCTCATAAGATTGTAACCCATAGCAGATGTACTGCACCACCTTATCTTTTTTTTTTTTTTCCTGGGAAACAAAACACAGCATGAGCTAGAGCCACAGCCACAATGCAGATGATGAGAAATTGTTCTGAGTAGTTGAAGACTGAACCCCTGGGATATCTTTGAATTTGGGCTTTATACTGTGCACTTGTGTTTACCTGGCTCACAGAAAGAGCAAGCAAAATCCATACTTCACTAGGAGGGTTCCCTGTAACCAAGACTTTAATTACAGGGGGCACCAGGTGCACAGAACTGACATTTCTGAAGTCTGTCTTAAAACCTTAACCACCAAGTCTGCAGCTCTGACACTTGTAATGGATTTCATTCATAGCACTTTACACCTAAAATCATGTGCTGACCTAACAGGAACTGACTTAAACACTCATGAAGCTGTCACTCTTACACTACCAACATACATCTAGGTAGACCTGATGTCATTTTTCTGTGGACCTATTATCCAAAAGGCAGCAGATGGCATCAGGAATGGATTAGAGCTAATATTTATATCCAGAATTATTTGACTAATATGATTTGTCAGACTGTAATCTAAGACCTGCCAAATAATTATTATTCATCTTTTTTCTACTGTAATTCCTTTTACAGTTTACTTTCAGCTTAAGGCCTAATTAAAAGATTAAAGATTTTAAACCGCCATTTCTTTTGCCTGCAAAGATACCTGAAAACATGACACGCGCTGACGTGCATTAGGTGCAGTGAAAAATCTTCTTAAGGCACCTCTGCCAACGGTGTACAAACACACGGCCCTCTCCTGCACAGCACATTGCTGCTCACTGGCACCATATTTTAATTCTCTCAGAAGAAATTAAATGAAAGAAGAGCACTCGGTTCTTAGTGGAAAAAATATCTGCTACATTACAATAATAAGATTATTAGTAAAATAGGGTAATAAATGAATTTTGTAATTTTGCTCGCCTATTGTTTTTCTGTGAACTCACACCGTTCCAAAAGTTTCCTAGACAAACACCTATGCCCTAGGCTGTCAGAGGATTTTTAGGTTTTTTTGCACTTGTACATGCTCATTTGAAATGATAATGTTGTGCATAGGTTTTTCTGTCTTAGTCTAATATCGATCTAGATTTAATTCCATCCGAGCAGGGGTTCTTACAACTATGCTTTCTGTAGCAGGTTTTTGTCACAGTTACCCTGACAGAACCACTGGGCATCGATGAGACACATGCGGTTACCAGGGAAATCTGAGCTCCTGTGGACATAAGTAATGACTATAGGAGAAAGTAATTAATATGTGTGTTTTTAAATCTAAAAAGACCTCTGTGTTGCTGAGACTAGAGAGGTAGCTAAATCTATCACCAAATATATGCCTGTATTATAGAGCATACACTTATGTGTATACATGTATACCTATACAAGTACACATGCACATGCACATATATATTGTACATATTCAAGCTGTGACTATATTGTGACTGACTACGGAGGTGGATTTCCCTCCTCAAAGTCAGAAGGCCTTCTCAAGCCAAACCCTTCAAGAAAGCAACAATAAATCACCGATTTGCAAGCTATCACTGGCAAATCTTGAAAATGTATCCGGGCACCCTACTCCAGCTGAAGGCAAACAGGAGACTTCCAAATAAGAGCCAGTTTTCCACGACCTTTTGGGCATTGGGATATTTGCTGTCACTGGCCTGACGCTTGCAAATGACTGCAGGGATGCTGGCACCTCAACTTTCCTCTGTAGCAATGAGGTGACTGTATCTCCTCGGTGAGCAGAAACCAGAGACCCAAGTCATAAGTAACCATCAGAAGGAGCATGCTGAGCTCTCTCCATAATGCTTAGCGTGCCTAGGAACCGATACCCACAGAGTTATTTCTGCTCAGTGTTTTAGACTTCTTATCATCTTATTCTGGGAAAGACAGCTGCTTTATTTTAAATACAGTCAGTGCTGCAGAAGGAAGAGTGCATTACATGCAAACAGGTGCCAGTGGATTGCAGAGGATGCACTCCTGTATATACACAGGACCTCAACAGACGTAGAAATTAAACCTCATTCTGTATTATTAAGTGACTAGCTAAAGAGAACTACTATTTAAGTTTAAAGCCATAAAGTTCTTCCCTGTATGTTTCTGAAAAAATCGAAAATTGTTATTCTACAAGAAGACAATGTTTCCTTAGCAGGTAGCTACCAAAATTAACAAGGGAAATTCTAGTTCTATCATGACAGCGTGTATCTAATAATCCTCCTTCATCTGAATGACACCTTCCAATTTTTCATTTGGATAAAGAAATATTAAAGGGCAGAGTATGTTCACTGTATAACTAACTAAATAGCCAACTGCAGGCTAACCATTAAAGGCCTCAGTTCATCCAGGCATTTAAGCACTTGCCTAAAAATAAACCTTTAAATATGTGACTTGACCTAGCAACATATTTAAGCACTTGTTTAAATGTCTTGAAGAATTAGAGTCACGGGGCCCATGACCTGATGGAACTAACACAGGGCTCCAGCCTGAGCACTCAGCATCCTGGCACCTAGCAATAAAATCCATCCTGAATACAGAATATGTCACCGTTTGCCAGAGATAGATAGCCAAGAAAGCCAAAAAGAAAAGGATCAGTAACCTGCTCAGTTTAGAGTTAAAATAAGGAAATAACTAAATCAAGCTCTGTACAGGAGCCCTCAAAGTACTGCAGCTACAGCAGCATTTAGGCAGTAACAGGGTTTGCCTGTTCCTTTCTCTACCCAGGCTTAAGTCAAAATAGCAACAACTAGAAAAATGTCATCCTGAAACTCTGGCAAGCAATGTTCACATAGTCAGAGATCAGTCCTCACACACAGGTACAACTGGTGTCTCTTCAACAGACAAACTTCTCTTCAGGGCTTTGCAGATTATAAATATTCTCAACCAAAATTAAAGTGAAGTCACGGGTCAGACTTTCTAAAGAACCTGCCGCTGTGACACACACAGCCACACAGTTGGTAAGTGGCTATTCACAAAACATCAGCTCATCCATACGCAGCGTACATGCTATCCGAAATTGCTGGGACGCGTGTGCAGGCCCGGGGATCCTGAATTCCCTGCAGCTGCTTCACTTCTGGGGCAGCGGTGCCTGTTTCTTGCAGCCCGCTGGCGTGCGTGGATCAGCTTCAGACACAGCTCGTCTTCTCTGGGCTCACCGGCAGTGTGTGGCAGGAACAATCTGATCCGGCGTTGTGGCTGAGCTGTAACTTCCTCAGCAATTTTGTTATTTTTAGTTTAGAATGAAAACCTGAGTTTTATTTCCCATCTGATGAAAAGTGACTCTTAAATGGCCATCATTGATTATTTTTACCTACAATAAATGTATTCTAATTATTTATAAATCTGTATTGCTTATTACTGGCAGTCATGGGGTTTAATAACAAAATCAATGTATGCTTTGTGCACACCTCCCCCTAGTGGGCACAATGCCCCAGAAAATGACTAAAATATAGCACAGCAGTTGCCCTAAAGAGTCATGAATACTAAAAACAACTAATAAAGAAGGAATGGTGTCCAGCTTTTATAATAACATCTCTACCTGTCAAAAAAAAAATAGTGAAACGCTAAAATTACAGGAGACTGAATTGAGAGTAATTGAGAAGAAACTATTGCTGTATTTATATCTATTTCATTGCTATGCAGGGACGTCTATCAATGTAGTCCTGCAGATTTACTTTGTGCACCTCGTGAAAGGGTGTGCTTCGGAGAGAGAAACATGTCACAAATTACGGCTCGGAGGGCTGTGCTCCCTGAAGTGCCCACTGCGGGTTTTTCAGCAGAGAGGACCGAAGGGGCCTCGCTGCGGCCTCATGGGGGTAAGGAGGCCGTGCTGATGGGCAGCGTCAGCCTTGCTGACAGGCAGACATTTAAGCGGGAACGTCTTGGCTTTATTCCAACATCACTGCACCAGCTCGGTTCCCGCCTGCAGGGAGGACTGACACACGTTGGCGCCGCGATGCGCTGGGGGCTCTGCCT